>JABFFF010000548.1:0-38278 GCA_013623665.1 Fusarium sublunatum | reverse complement strand
CACAATTGGCGATGGATGGCGGCAATGTTGGAGCTGTTCAAGCAGCTGTTGAGGTCGAAGGTACCAGGGCGCTGCTAGGAAGCCTCTGTTAGTTTCGCCTGTTCTTAAACCAAGAGGGGATGTGTACATAGAATAAAATGGAGCCTTACAGGATGAGTCAAAAGGTGACTCATGGAACTGTGCTGTTGAGGTTATCTTCTAAAGTGAAGTTAGCAGAAGGGTCATGCAAGGAGGAAGTGGGAACACGAACGAAGGTTAATCTGGCTTATGGAGTGAGTCAGCCTGTCTTTCATAATGAGCGACTTGCTTGGCGCATGCTGAGGGCAGGGCACTTACCGTTGGAAGGTTCGGTGGAATGCAGGATAAAGGTTGGAGAGTAAAGAGTCAAAAAACACACACAAGGTTCTTAGCACAAACGTCAGTATGATAGTCGATGGTGAGTGGATGAGGCCCGAGGGAACTTACTATGAGACACACAATTACTTTGAACACAATGCAACCAATCCATGTCGAATGGAAACGTTTGGACAACTATCACACTAGGGGATAGTTGCGTTTTCCTGACAAATGCGCCTGGCATTTCTGGTGGAAAGGGGGTGGCAGGATGCCTCTTCAAGAGGGCCTTTTCGTACGAGGAGGTCGTGGAGAGAGTACCTGAGATATGCACCTGGCATATCCTCTGGCGGAAAGAGTTGACGGCCTCATCTAGAGGGTCTTGATCGCATCAAGGGATCGTAGAGTGTCTGTCTGAGAAATGCACCTGGCATTCCGTCTGGTAGACAAAGGTGACTAGGCGCCTCACCGAGAGGGCCTGCTCGCACCAAGGGGTCGTGGGGAGTGTGTCTCAGAAATGCGCCGGTTATTTCTTCTCGTGGCAAATGGGGACTACCTATTCAAGAGTTTCGTGTCCGACAAGTCCGCTCGGGGTTTCTTCTGCGGGCAACGGGGGGCTGAGTCTGCTGCGAGACATGTGTTGGTCTCCCTCCAGGGGAGGACAATGGGGAAGCGTTAAAACGCCGAGTGGTTGTGTTTTCAGAGGGAACTACCGTTGTTCTGTGGGGGACATGATCCGCCTCCGTTGCCAGACGTGGCGAGATGAGGGCTGGGATAGCAGGGAACGTAGATGAACGCTCTCTGACGCTATCAAACTGCTCGATGTCAAAATACATGAGAGCCCACTCAACAAAGACTTTTGAATCCTTTGTAAGGAGCTTTTCGTAGTTAGTATGGCTGGCTCGGCGCTCCAGCATCTCCCGTGCACCGCGCAGCCTGGAGCACTGGACGGTCAAGTGGAAAGGGGCTTCTGTAGCTTTTCCGCAGGCACCAGCTATCTGGCGCAGACAAACATATTGCAACGACTTAAGTTTTTCAAGTTGCTTGGCGGTAAGACGGCGACTGAGTTTCTTATCACCAGGATAGTTTATAAACCATGCTCCATAAGCATATGTAAGTATAGGCCGAATTTTGGTCAGGTAGAACTGTTGCATTTTGTGTAGGCTGGGTCCCCAGGTGCTACCGGAGACCCGTCGCCGCATACCCATTCTTTTCTTGACCTTGGTCATGATATTGTTGAGGTGCGCTTGCCACTTCAACTGTTGATCGACCTGCACCCCGAGGATTCTAAGACTAAGCTGGGGATCCTCTGTGAAACTGGGGATGTTGGGTATGATGTTTGGGACCGGCCGTCGTTGACGGGGCCGCTTGAAATGCATAACGTGGTATTTTCCAGGTTTGAAAAGGATATCTTGACTGGCAGCTGTGGGTAAGAGGTATTCGTGAAGAGTCTCCAGAGCATTGCAGTTGATCTCGTAGCTCTTGGACACGGCAATAAAGTAGGTGTCGTCAACAAAAGCGAAAGTGTAAAGGCGCACGATTTCTCGGGATCCGTTGATATCGACAAAGCGCTTCCCAATCTGAGCTCTCTCCAGGAGCGAGGCTACAAAGAGGAGAAACAGAATGGAAGAGAGTGGTGAGCCCTGAGGAATGCCGGTATTGAGGTCAGAGGTCTCAGAAACGATCCCAGGCAGGCGGAAGCTGGCAGTGCGATTGGACAGAAAGGATCGGATGAAGTCGATGACCCAAGGGGAAACCCCTTGTCAGCCAAGTCCTGGACCAGCTTTTCCCTTGCGACGTTGTCAAAGGCGCCACTGATATCAAGCGACAAGAGCGTGATAACCAGCCCGGGGTTGTGGGATCAGTTGTGGTAGACGATGTTGAGAAGATACTGGAGTGCGTCAGTGGTCGACCTGCCACCAAATTGCGTTGGAGGCAAGAGATGAGCGTGTTTCTTCAGCACTTCCAACATGTTCCCCGCTATTATCCTCTCCAGGAGCTTGCCGATACTTGACAACAACGCAATGGGTCGCCAGCTCTTGGGATCCTCCGCCGACTTGCCAGCCTTTTTGACCATGACCAGCATTGAATCCTTGAAACTAGATGCATGGTAGCTTTTCCTGAGGCAAGCCTGGAACAGTCGGAGCAGATGAAACCGAAGGGGTGCACCTCCAAACTGAATGGCTTTGTGGGGGATTCCATCGGGACCAGTCGCCTTCCTCTTGGGCAGATGTTTAATTTGTCGAACCAAATCCTCCTCGGTCAAGGTTCTGGGGATGGAAAGTTCTTCCCTGCCATTGCTAGGGTTGGGATTTGGTTGGGCTGGCACCGGATGGGATGTGGGACTGTCGTTCTCGCGGAAGATAACCTTCTTGAAAACTTCAACCTTGTCAAGGTCGTCATGAACGTACCCGGTTTCGCCTTTCAGTGATGGCAACTGACAAGACTCTTGGGGTTGGGAAAACTTCCTTCCCATGTCTGCTAGACCGAATGCCCCTTGCGTAGTCTTGGACTTGTCCTTGGTAAACGTTCGCCACTTATCACGCTCCCATCTTTTGATGATTCGATTGAGATGGTCAAACTTCTATTGCTCCAAGCCTGTCCTGGTAGACTTCCTCGCAAGCTCCTCTGCTGCAGCCTTCTTTCTTTCCAACTTGTCTTGGAGGTATTTACGCCAACCGCGTTGGCTATAAGGATCTCTCATGGGAACACACCGTTGGATTGTTTCTTCTAGGGCTTTGATGATTTTAGCCAAGTACTCATCAATCTGCTTGCGGGTGTCGAGAGGATCATCCCGGGGAGGTAGGAGTTGCTCAAGGACCTTGATAAACCGCGCCATGTCGGTCTTGTCCCAACAAGGCAGTTTCCTTGATTCTCATTGAACATTTTTTCGTATCAGTGTGTCTCGATAACACGATGATCGCTCTCGAAACCTGGGACGTGCAATACCATGCAGTGCTGCACCAATGATCTGAGGTATCCCCACACAAACGTCAGGTTGATCGTTGAGCTCCTGACAGTCTCGTCGCTGGAGTTGGAATAGGTGACTGTACCAGGTACGGTCTTGAGCTCGAAATCCAACGCTCCAACGCCTTCGGCAAACAGATTGCCGTCATCGGTAGTTTTGCCCTTGCCATGGCCACTCCAGTTATGATGGTGATAATTAAAGTCTCCAAGAAGAATGGCAGACTTGTTGAACTCAACTTGGTAGCTGACCAAGTGGCCTAGCAATTTGTTGACATCGAGCCTATCCAGATTGTTGTACACGTTGTGGATGGGGATTGGTTCACTGCCGGGGGTCCACCATAGAAGGAGAGTCGCAACCAGGCCTCTGTTTGGTTCGTCCTCGGGCATGCGTACGCGCTATTCCGTCGTTACGATTGACTTTCGAACATAGAAGCATACATGGTGTAAGTGCGACCCGTCCATGGCGGCGTCAGTCGCATTAGCATTGTCGGTCACGGTAGTAGTGTCGGTCACGGTAGTAGTGTCGGTCGCGGTAGCAGTGTGCTGGGCCGGGTTGACTCTGCGCGTCCTGGGAGATTCACTGGATTCTGCTTCAGGGAAGTCCCCAGTAGAAGAGAACCAAAAGTTGTAGCCGCGTAAGGGCCGATAAACTATTTTATCGAAGAGATCCTGCACTGCAATCACGTCGGGAAGGAATGGCAAGTCCTTTTCCTGACCCGCACGTGGCTCGATTTCGCGTTTGAGGGCCCTTCATCTCTTTTCTGAATGTTTGAGATTGGTGCTCCATATGCGCATGTGGTTCGACATGTCCGTGCTGGACTCTTCGGTGCTGGTGCCGTCTATATTGATGCCATCGGTACTCGCTCCATCGTCCTCTTCAAAGTCAGAGTCGAAGTCGGAGTCATCCTCATGATCGGTATCCATGGCTAAATCATCGTTTTTGAACTCTTCAAACTCCTCGACAGGATGTGCAAGTTCGAATTGACACATGTTGCTTGGACTGGCTATCTTCGATTAAGCAGAACTTCAAGATATATTGTGTTTAAGGTTGGAGAAGGTGATGTATATGGTTGGGTTCGATGGCAGTGTCGGGTATTGCCAAATAGGTCGTCTCTCGGTATCATCAAGTAGGAGGATGTGGTGTTCAAGAGAGAGCGATTGCCAGGTGGCTAAGTGTAAGTCTTGCTCGAGCGGAACAGAGGAGACAGTGGTCGTTCGATGGCTACGCGGTAACAGGTACGTTAGTAATGATGACGGGATTACCTAGGGAGACAGGATGGGTCGGGCGACGTAACAGGTTAAGTGCTCGGTCAAGCACGAAGGGAAGGCAAGTCGCCGGGTAATATTTGCGATAGAAGTGTAGGTGCGTCAAAAGGCAGGCGCGTAGTGAGGCAGGAGTGCAATAAGGCAAGAGCTCAGTGGTAACAGAGAAAGTGAGAGTAGTGCTTGGTGATAGAGGGAAAGGGAGATGAGACAAATCCCTATTATTGCGGAGTGACCAATCAACTCTATCCGTCCCCAGATCTCCCTCTAACCACTACTCTAAGCCACCTTTGTGAAGACGATCACTTGGAATCACTCCTCTCGATCATTCCGTTCGAGAATTTTGGGGGTCTCCAGCATGCCCTCGCCCTTGAGAGCTTTGATGTCCTTCTTGAAAGGCGAGTTGAGCAACGAGCCTTAAGCCGAAAATGGAAAACCCTTGTAATAGCTATGCAGCACCTATCGTCCGATTTTTTGATTGGCTGGTCATCGCTATCAGTGACTGATTGATTCAGGTAGTATAGAAAGCTGGCTGCCTACTCGAATCTCTTGTCTTGATCTTTAACAGTATCCTCTCACTCTACCTCAACTTTGCTCACAATCATCTTCACAACCATCTATCTTCAGAACTCTTTTCTCTGCACCCAGCCCTTCCTTACCATTCACCATCATGGGCTCACGTCAGGCATCTGTCTCTCCCCAGTTCTCTGCGGGCCGCCAAAAGAGCACGCAAAACAGTCATCAATGTTACCATAAATCTTGATAAGCTCACTTTACTTGGAGAAAAGTCCATTCTGACTGCATGTAAGACCTTGGGCGAACCCTTCAATGCTGTCAGCGCCGTGCAAATTCCCAGCTTGGAAAAGGGCCAGGCGTTGCTGATTGTCCCATCCGAGGATCACGCTCAAGAAATCCGGAAGAACCAGGCACAGCTGGGGAACTTCTTGAAGGACCTGGAATTCCTTGCCCAAGCAGGACGCTACTACATCAGCCCTACTGCTCTTACCAAGAGTGACATGGACCGGCTGGCGGGATGCAAGGATGCCAAGCTCAACTATCGCGAAATGTTTGGCAATCCGAGGGAACACGTGAAAGACTGAAGCCAAGAGAGCGGGTTCACCATTAAAGATGCCTGCTGGAAGTACGGTAATATGTGGCTGGTATTGGAGTCTTTGCAGCAAGCTCGGGAAGCAGTATCGGGCAAGACATACAAGTTGAGCGGGGTGAACACGCAGTTCAAGTAAGTAAACCAACAATACGAATTACCTATTCACAATTCACATACCTAACCGCCTCTTCAGGTCACTGGACCCTAAATATGTCCCAAGACAATGCTTCAAATGTCGAAGACCCAATCACATGGCCAGGGAGTGCCCTAATGAGCGTCGGTGTGGGTACTTCTTGTCAGCTGAGCATGAGACCGGTGATTGTATTGCAAAGGATCCGAAATGTGCCATCTGCGATGGTCCTCATCCGAGCTATGGGTTGAAAGCTTGCCTACATCCTCTCGTAAGAGACATGTTCAAGCAGTGTGAGCTATGGCGGGGAGCAGCAAGCTGGGACACCAACCCCCCCAACAGATACGCCTGCCGCTCATGGCTCTCATGGTTCTCATCATGGTGATCCAGTTCTGGATGGTACCTACTTTCGCGGTCTCAACCTCACGATTAAAGACCAAGATGACAACAGTGCCTATACCTCTGACGCACGCTCTTTCAATTATCAGGATGAGCACGTGGACGAGTATCCTGAACATTTGCCGCCGGGCCTTTTATCTCTTAGTCAAACGATGGATTATCTCCCTCGTAGCATGTCGCCCGGTTCCCCAGCGCATGATGATCCTAGTGCGGACAACTCATTCGACCGCGCTCCTGGCGCGCCCTTGGCACGGCCTCTGTCCCCAGCACAATCAAACAGTTCTACTGCTAGTAGACTGAGCACGGCGGTAGATGGTTTGCCTCCAAGTGGCAGGGAGTCTCTAAAAGTGCTGATGCAGGCTACTGGATCAGCATTCGGCGAACCAGCCCAGTCTCCTTCTTCGCCTGAACTTCGACCTCTTCTCGATACTGAACTTCCCGTCTCTGAGCATCCCCACACCAGTGCTGCTGACGGTGAACTTCCTGTATCTGAAGTTCCTGTCGCGGATCATCCTGTCACTGAACTATCCCACAGTGGACTACCTGACACCAATGTTCTCGACACTGAGCTTGCCGTCACTGAACTTGTCTCATCGTCCGACCCTGTTGTCGATACCTCTGCAGAATCTGCCGATGATACTGCCCCCAACCCCGGTACCGGTCTAGAGGTGGTTCTTGCTTCAGAATCGACCTCTGAGGACTCGTATGACCCCTACTGCGATTTTCCATCCCAGTCCAGGGAATCATCTCCAAGCAGTTCTGCTTCTGCGTCTCCATCCTCATCCGCCTCGTCGACTGAGCTCATCCTCGCAAGTGACATCTCGCCATCGTCGAAGCGCCCAGCTAAGTAGGACGGAACCCATTCGCCTTGGGGTAGAGTAAAGCGGCCGTGTCTAGAACGCGCTATTTCTCCCGTGGATCTCAGTGCCACAAAAAGATCTTCCCTAAAAAACGAGGTTGCGCTTATGAGCGGCGAGTTGCTTACCCCTTTGGACTCGCAAGCATCCGGCAATGGATTCCTGTCTGCCGGGGAAGAGGCTGTCTTTGAACCTGCTGTGAGCGAAGAGGTCCAAGACTTGCAAGTCAGCCTGGCCGTAAACTCATCAGCTTTGGCGCAGACTTCACACGACCACCCATCTACGTCACTGTAGCTGGTAGCGTCTCCAGAGGCTTCTAGCCCAGTCAGATTAAGGACCAGAGGCTCTTCTGGTATTGCCTCCACAAACCGGCAAACTTCTACTTCTGGAGACAGTACAACAACCGCTGCCAAAGCCTCCAGAGCCCGTGGTCGAAAAGGACACTTTCTGAAGCCAACTCTCCAGGCACATCTGGTTCGCTTTCTCCTGACAGCTCTGGAGCCATCGTGGCGTTAGGAGCGTCTTCTGAGATGGAGTCTTCGAGATCGTACTCGGGGAACACGCCGGCGACCACTACTTCTCTCAGTTTAGTCGCCTCGCCTGCGGAGAACTGGGACTCAAGCCAGCCTCAAGGTGAGGTGACCAGGGACGTCATCGAAGTCAAACGGGGTAGCGTCCAGACTACATTGCATTCGTGGATGCAATGAATACCGTGTGTTGGATGAGGCTACAGCTTTGATCTTAGCAAGGATGCTACATCTGCTGAAAGTGAGCCTGAGTTTGTTCAGGCAACGGACGAGGAGGCAGGTCTCTCGCCCTAGACTTTTCATGTTTGCAGTCTCCATGTCGGTCGCAAGTGTATAGTTTCATCGAAGCTTTCTCCTACATTATTGGATGCTATTTTTGGTGACCGTTTGACTCTCCGGAAGTCTTAGTTCCACACAGTGCTCGGCAAAAGATCGGCCTCCCTGTCCATTTAGACAATTCACACCTCAAACACCGCTGCAAACCGTTCTTTCTTACTTCTCTACACTTTATGTCTATTACCATTTACACTGGCTTCGACGCCATGGATATAATCAATGTCTAATCCTATTGCGGACAGCAGGGCTGAGTAATAGTTAAAAGGATACACCTGACTTTCTGTCTTTTAGCTTCCCACCCACATATCCTTCCAAACGGCAGTGCTATTATCAAGTAGGAATATAGATGATATACTGTTACTTATCTTGTGGCGTTTGAAGTCCGCTGCGATCAAGACTATGATGCCCGCCCACCCATCAACCGTCTGTTCCTGCTCACGCAAATTCTCAACTAATACAGAACTTTGATCTAACTTTCAGTATTCCTACACACAACTTAGAGCGCTTGCTTTGCGCTAGAATGTCATTTGTCCTCTGATTAACTCCTTCGAAATGCAATGTGCAACCTGGCATCTTGATCGAGTTGTCAAAAAGTATGTAATAAGAGGTAGACAATTCCCATGAAAATCGAAGTTAGCTAAAAGGTAGCCCCCTGAATAGCCATTGGTTGGTCAATTTCACTAAAACTAAATATTGGGGTTTTGGCTTAGGGTCGTGGACGGTTGTTATCACGTAAATCTACACTTTTAATACTTGTCACGAGCCGTGCTTATCCAGACATACATAACCGCATTTCCATCTAACAATGAACTGAAAATATTTTTAGCCCCAAGTTGCACAGCCTTTCTGTAGCAAAAATAACTCAGGTTGAGACTCAATTCTATGAAGCGTATACTTACTGCTCACGTGAGGGCGATCGTGACCTATTCTAGCCAACATCGAGACCACCATGTAGCTTAGGTCAGCCAGCGCATTTTTGCGAGGGTATGACGTCTGGGGTCGAAGCAGATCCAACTGACGGACGAGATGACATTAAAAGAGGCGACTGAAGATTTAGTAGGTGCACCTGATATGTGTAGCAGTACGTCGTGGTGACGATGAGATTATATGGTTCCATCTCAGAGGCAAACAAACAAAGTAGATGACGCTTCATGATATTTTGTTTATGTATTCCACTTTTGCCAGCTGAGCTATCAGCTGCATCCATAAGCTTAAGTTCAAGGTTAGGATGGAAACCATTAGATGCGACTCTGGATTGCTTAGAGGAAGTGGGATTAAACAACGCCGCAAGGCTGGTAGCTATAGTTGCCCGTATATATACCGGTAGACCAGCACATATCCCAGTGACAATCTTGAAGCTGTCGCATTGCTAAATGGGAGAGGAATAGATCAACGGTGCAGGTGGCAGCGAGGATCATGCCTCTCAAGTATGACTAAGGGACCGTCGATGAGAGGTGTGCAGGATGCATATTACTTGTCCAATGAGACAAAGCACAGTCCCAAATAGGCATAAAAATATCCAAGGATCAAGAAGCCAATAACAGTCTCACAAAGCAATTGTGCAAAAAAGGTCCGCAACCTCCGTCTCCATTAGGCACCCATATTCCAGTGTTACACCAAGCAGGGAGCGGACTGGGTCCGGGCCGGGGGAAAATATCGCACGATTGGACATTTCCGAAGCCACTGTAACCTTGTAACAAGAGTTTAGACGGATGGATTCAAGGTGCAGATAGATGCAAGCAACGCGCCAATCAAGGCAATCCCGCAGTAATAGTCGCTGTGGGCTGCACATTTTGCTTGAGGGATATTCTGCATTCCTCTGCAATTATTTGCCAAAGGAAACTCAGATAATTGCCACAAAAGAGAAGGAGAAGCTACAATGTGCGCTACTGTTAGCTAAATGGATGCCTGGAAATGCCCCGCTGTAATAATTTGGATGCCTTGACTGACCCACTACGTCATCCGTGCCGGTTAGCCGATGACGTTTAGGCAGCCGAATTAATCGGTACGTACTCTCTCCCTCCGACCCCAGACCCCAACTTGGACTTGTTCAGTGGCTTTTTGTTAGCGCGCGGGGTCTGAGATTGGAGCTGGTGATAGGTCTGAGGGTTGGTTTCTTCTCCAATTTTCATTTTGGCTTCTACAGACGAGGAAGGGAGCTGCAAATGAATATTGAACCGTTTGGTGTTTCCGCATTCCAGGTGGTAGATCTTAATCGCAGAGTACAGTAAGCAGTGTGCGGGTTTCAGTTAATGTCAATCCTCTGTAATGCATCTTGAGGTTGTATAAGCAATGTCCTCGTATGACACCACCAGACGATTGAGCTACTTGTTCTATCCTGGGAACCGCAATGCAACACAACCCCTAAAAGAAGGGGGCAAAATTAAGTCCAAGAAAAAAAAAACGGACGCTTTAGAAATGACTGACATAACCTTAATATACTTCCGCTCCGGTGGCCAGAAGTCCCTGGGTTGGGTGTGGATGCTCCACGCTTAGACTAGAGTGTCACCATCTCTGAGACAAAATTATGGGGACGAGCCGGGGATGAACATGACCTCACCCCAGGAAATGCCGATCTTGACCAAAAGTCAATGCCTTTTCTCTCTCCAGCAGCAGTCTTACCCCAGAGAGCGGGGTGAGGTGAACCTGGAGTGCTCCGTCCGCTAGGGCCAGAGTCTCCTGGTCATAGCAAAAGATCCTCGCCTTGGAAGTATATAACCTAGCCGACGACTGCCCTCTTTTCCTTGTTCTTGGCACGACCGTTGACCTTTCTCCTTCAACACGCTCTTCTCTGGTAGAAACACCCTCTGAAATACCATATAAGCTCGGTCATCATGGACAGCAAGGATCTGGGCCCCGACGTCCCCCAGGCCTCGCATGCCGAGAAAGAGACTCTTGGCAGCGGGTCACCCCCAGATTACCAACCCAATGGCGGTGCGCGGCGCGGATCAACCGCCCTCAACATTGTCGAGAACCCGTTGAAGGTGAGCTTGGCGATCTCTTGGCCTCTTGGCTCCCGTCAAAGTCCCTGACGATCAATCAATCAATGCTGACAATTCCCCCCTCCTCTTACAGCGCGTCACCCCTGAACAAGCCGCCCACGATGCCCGCGTCTTCGCAGAGTCGCACGGAATGTCCGAGCACGCTGATCTCTTCGGCCGCGCTGCTCTCGTCGCGCGCGATCAGGATAATTTCACAAAAGTCGCTGAGCTCCACGACGATGAGCGACAGGCGCTCGAGTATGAGAGAGATCACAAGTGGCACGGCCCGAAGATGCTCTGGTACTCGATCGGGCTGTGTGCTATTGGCGCTGCCACCCAGGGCTGGGATCAGACTGGTTCCAACGGCGCCAATTTATCGTTCCCTCAAGAATTCGGTCTTGATGAAGAAAACAGCATCAGAGATCAATGGATTGTTGGTCTCGTCAATTCCATTATTTTCTTGACTGCTGGTCTCATGTACGTCAACACCATATCTCCCACGGCCGCAATCGCAGCTAACAATCGCACAGCGGCGCTTTCATCGTCGATCCCCTCAACCATTGGTTCGGCCGACGCGGTGAAATCTTCATCACCGCCTGCTGTCTGACCGCCACGCCCATCGCCTCCGGCTTCACCCACTCTTGGCAAGAGCTCTTTGCCGTGCGCTTCGTCATGGGCATCGGCATCGGCGCCAAGAATGCCACAGTCCCCATCTACTCGGCCGAGATGGCGCCCGCTCGCATCCGAGGCGCTCTCGTCATGTTCTGGCAGCTGTGGGTCGTCATCGGCATCTTCCTCGGCTTCTGCGCCAACGTCATCGTCAAGGACACGGGCGACATTTCGTGGCGTCTCCAGCTCGGATCTGCCTTTATTCCGTCTTTTATCCTGGGTATTGGTATCTTCTTCTGCCCCGAGTCACCCCGTTGGCTCATGAAGCACGGCAAGCACGCCAAGGGCTTCCGCTCTATGCAGCGCCTGCGAGATCACGACATCATCGCCGCCAGGGACTTTTACTACTCATGGATCATCTACGAGGAGGAATTGACTGTTGCCCGTGGCGCCGGCTACTTCCAGCGTCTTTGGGACTGCTTTGCCGTGCCTCGCATCAGGCGCGCAAACTATGGTGCCTCTACGGTCATGATTGCCCAGCAAATGTGTGGAATTAACAGTAAGTTACTTGCTTACCCGGCCATCGTTTCAGATACTAACATGGGCAGTTATCTCCTTCTATAGTTCTACCATCTTTGTCAACGCTGGTTACACTGCTGTTCAGGCCTTGTATGCTTCGCTCGGATATGGTGCCATTCAAGTCATTGCCACCATCCCCACTCTGTTTCTCATCGATACCAAGGGTCGACGAACTCTTTGTCTCATTGTAAGTCGGAAAACAAAATCGCATGTTACCTTGGCTTACCGTCTTTGCTTAGACCTTCCCCTTCATGTGTATCTTCTTGTTGGCCGCTGGTCTGTCTCTCCTCAATCACAGTGGCAGCCGAGGTGCGCAAATTGGACCAGTCGTCCTGTAAGTTGTCAATGAATCTTTGACCAAGAATATGAGCTGACCTTTCAGTTTTGTCTACCTGTTCACAATCGCATACTCCCTCGGTGAAGGCCCTGTCGCATTCCAATACTCTGCCGAGGTGTTCCCCACCATCCAGCGAGAGCAGGGTATGGCCTGGGCTGTCTGCATCAACAACACTTTCGGTAAGTCCCCATCAACTTGACGGACGAGACGTCGCTTGCTAACAGGAATCTTCCAGCCGGTGTTCTTGGTCTGACATTCCCTCGAATGACTGCCGCCATGACCCCAACTGGAGCTTGTACGTATCCACCTAATAAATAACCTTACTTGGCACGCGCTAACCTAGTACTAGTCGGCTTCTACGCTGGACTCAACCTCATTGCATGGGGCATGATTTTCTGCTTCGTCCGAGAAACCAAGCAACTTACCCTCGAGGAATTGGACCGTAAGTAACACGCATTCAAATATCCTAAATCATGCTAATAACATCTTTAGAGGTCTTTTCCGTCCCAACAAAGCAGTTCATCTCTTACGAGACCCGAGTCTGGCTGCCCTACTTTTTCAAGCGACATGTTCTCCGCAAGAAGGTTGCAAAGCCGCTGCCCATCATTGAGCGAGCTGAGAAGACTTTTGACACCGCTTAGATGTCTCATCTATGTGTTGAGGTTATGATATGAGTTTTTGCCCGTGCGAGGATAATGTGGGTCTGGATGACTCCTTTGGACCAGTCTGCGACGTTAGATCTTGATCGGTCTGACTGTCGACAATGTTTAACGCAACGTTATGATGTACCTACAGTCTGTTCACTATATAATTTTATGGATTTGACATGCATTACAAGCAGTTCCTGTTTCGTTAAATCATATGTAACTGTATCGTGCTAAGAAAAAGGCATAATATTTTTCATGCCCGCCATTCTTGAACAGCACTACCATGTGCCTTGCATTTTTCTAGCCATGCGTGCACTTGTTTCACCCAATCCACGTGACACAACAGAAGAGTAAGACAAACAAAACTCGCAGCATTTATTCATGATTCATTTGATCACTAACAAGTTTGTTGCTGGATCCTTGAAAACTTTAATGGTAAGTTGTTAACATACACTATGATTGGCTGCTGTGGATAACTGGAAAGTGTGGGTGTATTCGAGATTGGAGTCTCTTTTAATAGCATCATTTGCCTATTTTCACACTCAGGCCTAAAATTTTCCTCTGGTTCAACCTTCTATAAATCCATTATACTTTTGATATCTCTGTGATAATCCTGTAGCAAAGTTTAGTCAATTTCACTTTGGCGACTTTGGTCTCGTCGCGAATTAAGTTTTTGGCGGAGATTATCTAAAGTCGGTGTTTGCCGTAGCTAACCGTATGGGCCCGCCCCCAGCGCGTTGAAACACATCAGCTCCAATGAACGACCAGTCTCTCAATTGTTTGGTCCGACTGCCTTGTCCAGCTGAGCAGCACACCGAATCAAGATCCCAGATACCATGGAGTCACCCAGCACTTCTCAAGTCGACGATAAAAACTCCCCAATCAGCGAGCAAGAACGCAAGTAAGAAAACCCCCCCAGATGCAATTGAATGTCTTGAGTCTGTTGCTGACACTGCCGGAGAAAACTCCGCAATCGCCTCTCTCAACGTGCATTTCGCCGCAGACAGGCAGAATGCATTAGGGAACTACGAAATCGCATCAATGCGGACCAAAGGCCCGATAGTGAGCGCGTAGAGGCGCTTCAGAAGGAGAATCGGATGCTTCGGCAGCAGCTCATTGATGTTCAGGCCAAGATGTCCAAGATGCTGGCTGCAGTGCAGTTATTGAATGATTCTGTGGGCAAGACGCTCGATAGTACGGCAAAAGGCGACGACTCCCCAGCGAGAGATGATGTTTCCGAAGAGACCGTTTCTGCCGGGCAGGCTACCAATGAATCCGGCCAGATGGAGAACCAACAAGCTTCGGTTTCTTCGTTACCGCCTCTCGACTTGGAAGCTTTTAACCCCCCGATTCTGGACTTTGACGCTCCTTTCACTCCGGTCAATATATCAGGTTAGTATCACTTCCTGTTAATAAAGCTAAGCTAATGTCTGCAGCACCGGTGGCGGATACTGGTCTCGCATCATCCGAATTGATCAACGTCGCCGGCACAAATCCATTCTATTCTCAAATACCCAACATATGGTCTTACGAATACCAAATGGGGATGCAACCATATCTCAATGCTATCAGTGCAAGAGAAGAGTCGAGCATGGTACTAGGCAAGGATTATTCATTTACCAACTCGCCGTTTTCAGACCACATTCAATTGCTTCAACGCATGTTAAAGAATAAGCTGAATACTCTGGGGTTTGTTCCGGAAGGCCGCCATCCTGTGCAGAGGTAATCCTAACCAACCCTTTGTCTTTCGTAGCTCTAACATATTGCAGTGTTTATCAGCCAGTGCTGATGGTTTTATCCATGTTCAACAGCATGACTCGACCAGACGTCATGGCGTGGTATGCGAAAACGCGCTTCTATCATATCATCGAACTCACGGCGTGGCAACTGTACCCTTCTTCGACAACTTTCAGCAAACTACATCCGCGCTATCGTCCAACGAAGGCGCAGATGGAGAATGCCCACCCAAAAATCATTGATTGGATACCCTTCCCGTCAATTCGAGACCGATTGATACAGCTCCATGCCGCAAACCCACACATTGACCAGATTTTCTGCGATGCTGTGACGGGTTACGTGGTAGAAGCGCTCATGTCGGATCTCATTCTGGGTGCACCCCAGATTACCGTTTACGTTCGGGTTACTGATCTTATCAATACCATGTCTTCCGCTCCACCCGAATCTGAGACCACGATTGCTACCCTACCAGTGCCGGATATTTCGACGCTATTTTCATCTCCGGCTTATGCCCGTGCGGCTTTCAACAAATTGAACATGGACAAGGGAGCGGGCTACTACAAAATTGATCCTGCATTTTTCGAAAAGTATCCTGAGCTATGGGATCAGGCCAGTGATCTTACAGCGACTGGAATTCCTCTCAAACCAAAGTATCAAAAGATTCTTACATATCCAAAGCCGCTTGATCCATCGACAGTCGAGACGTATCGGAGTTTTATCGACTTTTCGCTGGATGCTGCCAACACAATTTCAATGTCCCCCGCATCATAACTCTCATCCGATTCGGCCGAGTCCGCCGTTATAGGCGTGGATACGGGCATTTTAACGTATTGAGTTTGGCAAAGTTTCGGGAAGTGTCATGGAACGATGAGTAAGGACCCACTAGGACGGGTTTGACTAACAATCCACTTACTAACACCACAATGTTGCTATTTTGATTGCATCAGTTGACCATTTGTTGAGAAATTGAGTGGAGATGCAATGCTCTATATAGAATTGGCCCAAGCTAGCAGTTTAGAGCCTGAGCATCTTTGCAGCCTTTACGTTTTTTTATCACTATCAAAATGCCCTCTCAAATACCCCCGGCAATTCCCCGCTACAGCTTTATGGATGACTATAGCGAGGGAGCACACCCAGCCCTTCTCAAAGCTTTAATCGCCAGCAACACCACCCAAGAACCCGGCTACGGAGGCGACACATACTGCGATCTCGCCCGCCAGAGAATCCGTCGCCATCTCGGCCGCGACGACGTCGGCGTCTTTTTTGTCCCCAGCGGAACCTCCGCAAACGCCATTTCCATTGCCGCATGTCTCCGACCGCACGAGGCCGTCATTGCCGCGAGCTCCGGACACATTGTCACGCGAGAGACGGGCGCGGTAGAGGCTAGCGGACACAAGATTATCAATGTTGCGCCACAGAATGGAAAGTTGACGCCAGGAACTATTGAGAGGGCATTGGATGATAATTGGCATTTTCCCCACATGGCCAAGCCTCGATTGGTGTACATCTCGAATGCGACGGAGATTGGAACGATATATACCAGGGATGAGCTTGCTGCTATCAAAGAAGTTTGCGAAAGGAACGGGCTTATTCTATTTCTCGATGGAGCTCGCATCGGCACAGCTCTTGCATCCAAATCCAACGACATGACCCTGGCCGATATTCTAGAATTAACCGACATCTTCTGGATAGGTGGCACAAAAAACGGCGCCCTCCTCGGCGAAGCCGTCGTAGTCAAAGACGCCCGTCTATCTTCCGAATTCGAATTCTACGTCAAGCAGCACGGCTCGCTCCTTGCCAAAGGCCGCGTGATAGGCGCTCAGTTCGCTGAGCTCTTCCAGGACGATCTGTACTTTGATCTCGCGCGTAAGGCCAACCTCGCCGCTGAGACGTTGTCTAGCGGCATTGCAGAGGCGGGATACTCGGTGTACGCTGCGACGGAGACAAATCAAGTGTTTGCGGTGCTACCGCTTGGATTGATTAAGATTCTACAGGAGCATTTTGGGTTCTACGTTTGGGAGAAGAGGGGCGATGGTGAGGCGGTTGTGAGACTGTTGACGACTTGGGCAACAGATGTGGCGCAGTTGGGGAGGTTTGTTGGGATGGTGCATCATTGGAGGGCCTAATATTAGTTGGGTGCTGGCTTTGTTTGGGTAGTGTCATGGTAATTAAAAGTCGGGCAAGAATGCCCATAACTTAATGAAAGGATTTTTGGGTTGACTCTTCTTTATAAAGCGTTTATTTATTTCAATTAATTCAACTTGCTACCACGGGTTTCTGTCTTGCTACTGTTGATTTGATTGGCTCATTCAGTCTATCCTAAATCCCCACGCCTCAACGCATCTGCTCATCCACCATCAAGGGAGAGCGAGTTTGATTTTCATCCAAGAATGATCGCCAGCGTCATGGTATGCTATGAATCCTATTACCATCAATAATGCACCTGATTTAATCCTGTCCCCTTTTTTGCCCTGTTACGTACACACTCTGAAAACCACCCCACTTTTGCCGCAGATTATCCTGCTTTTAATCAAATGACCATCAATCCAGTCATTGTCGTTGTGCCATGGTAAAATCAATCACTTGGGCATAACAGCCTTTCCTGCAGCCTTGGCAGCTGCTAGAGCGCCGTGCAGACCGTACTGAGAATATACGCCGTCGATGCGCTGTGTCGAGTTGAGGTTCTTGACGACAACGAGCTGGAAACAAGTGGCGGAGCCTTGGCGCGAAGCGATGGTCGAGTAGGCCAGGAAAATCTCCCAAATCTAAAAATGTCAGCGTTTACACTCAAGTATTTATTCTTTAGATACTTACGCGGTACCATCGCACGCCGTACTTGGCCTTGACCTTTTCGGCGTTGCCAAGCCAGTTTCTGTACCATCGCCAGAGTGTGCCAGAATAGTGGACACCGACGGTATCGACGCTAGAAATTGTCAGACACATCACGTTATATGGAAAATCATCAACATACCTCTTGACTTCAAATCCAGCACTCTCGAGACAGCCGACATAGAAAGATAGCGGCGTAGAAGCATCGGCACCGGGAAAAATGTACTTGTTGAGGAAAAGTCCCCAGATAAAATCCTCGTACTGCCACGCCTTTCGCAGACCAGAGAGTTGAACATACATGGCGCCATCATCCTCAAGCATATCGTAGCACTGTCGGAAAAAACCAGTGAGTCGTCGGACACCAACATGTTCGGCCATTTCAAGCTGCGTGATCTTGTTGAACTTGATTTCGGGAATATCACGGTAATCGCAGCACAGAAGCTGACTCTGCTTGGCCGGCACGCCCGCCTTTCGGAGTCCGTCGTTCCCCCATTCAACCTGATTGCGAGCGAGAGTTACGCCAGTGACCTTTGCGCCGTAATTGACGCTGGCGAACTTTGCCAAACTGCCCCAGCCGCATCCAATGTCCAAGACTGTTTCTCCCTCTTTGAGGCCGATCTTTTCGCAAACAATCGCTAGCTTGTTGTCCTGCATCTCTTCAAGGGTCTCTTCCCGTGTGGGGTCGGAAATAATGCCCGAGGTGTAGATCATTCGAGGGCCCAGGAACCAAGCGTAGTGGTCATTTCCACTATCGTAATTGTCGCGGACTTGCTCCTCGTCTTGGGAGCGGAGGTGCAGAATGACGTCGGGAAAGAAGTTGAACAGTAGGTAGCGGAACGTTTCGCTGGTGAAGTTAAACGTCGCCCAATCGTGGCGGTACTCGAAAACCTCGAGCGCATCGGCGTTGAGGTCGACTTGGCCGGTAAAATAGAGCTCGAAGAATGTATTCATGGGGATTTTGTGTCGTCCGTTCCATCGCGCGCGGTGTCGGTCGTTCTTGAAGGAGAGATAGAATTCGACGGGGCGACCGGGCAATTCCACGTTATCGTTCATGCGCGGACTCAATTTGGACATAAAAGTCCAGATAACGATAAGAACTGGCACGGTAGTGAATATCGCGAGGAATAGCGCTGTCTTGAAACCGCCACCAAGCTGCCACGCGAGCCATTGGGGGACGCCATAGAGGGCAGCGCCTAGGAAGAGGTTGGACCATTGTTCGTATCCGGGGCCGTCGGCGGGGAGAGGAGCGTTTTTGATTGCGGGTGACTATTGGGACAATCAATTAGCATTTATTGAGGCTTATAACAAAAGATTGAGTGAGGACTTGCGTTGGATAAAGGAACTCCGGGATTTTTGCCCGTTGCAATGGTGTCTACGGGAGGCTCGGGAGTCTGAATAAAGTCAATATCGCTGCTCAAATGAGCGCGACCGTTTTGCTTCAACGCCATGACTTTTGGTGAAGAAAGCGAAAGGATAAAGAACAAGAACCACAGAAAAAAGAAAAGAAAGATAAGGGAGACAAAAGGACGGAAATTGAGCGGTCAGGAGTGGTTTTGTCTATGCTGTTGAGCTGAGCTGATGCATCAAGCCACCTCCACCGGCCTCGGCGGGGCTCTACCTCCCTACAGCGAGCATATGCGCCCCTACCCAAGGCCACCCTCCACTGGAGGTGAGATTACAGCGAGTAAACGAGATGAGATAATTTAGGCCGCGTAATTGGCTGCCTCCTCGTTTGAGCCAAGTTTGGTTGGCCGATTATGATGCCACATGCAAAAACGCATCGTCCTGATCTGACGTATCCCGGGTAATCATGTCCGACGCTGTCTTGGCGGTGGTTGCTTTTAGCTCTTTGTCTCTAACCGTTTTGATCGAAGGACTTTTTTTTCTCAGGCTTTCATGTGAAGACGGCGCCGGAAATAGAATGATTTAGGGGTCTTTGCTCCATTGTCATCCCTGCCCTGCTCTCCACTTCTCATTAAACACGTTAGTCAGGCGTGGGTCGGATCGTCAACCTTAGTTCAACGTTTAGCTCACTGTAGAAGAGCCTCACTTCTAGTTTAAATTAACTACCATGGTCGCTTTCTCACCGTCGCTTCTGTTATTAATAAAGGCTGACTGGATCAATTTTACATGAACTATTCGTTTCATCAAACATCCTCCTCTAGGTAATGTTAATCGTACAATCGTTTTCCGTGCGATCAGCATGCATCTCTACACAAACCTTACTCCAGCATTCACCTCTGGCCTGTATCTTTGCTGAAACCATTCCCGTAGACACTCAACGCCAAACCTATGAGCCTGACCAAGAGGTAACGAGATCCACGACGGAGTCGTACGCTCAAGCCGGCAATATGCGTTGTATATCATCTCACTCGCCGGCCTGCCAAGCATCCCCTGCGTGCTGTATAGGGTAATGAACTGCTCCGGTGCCACCCAATGTGACTGAGACGATAATACAACGTGGCGCGGCTTTCTCAACGGCGTTTTCCTACTGGCAGCCGCCTCCATTCTAACGACGTTCATCAACACGCAGATGTCTTCTGCTTTGCTAAGTCCATACTCTTCCCATTCAAGAGACCAAACGGCGTATTTCTCGAGCTCGACAACAATGTCTGATCGGTTTCCTCTTGAAAATGCATTGTAGATGTCGGACTCATGCTTGGCTCTCAATAAGCTCTGCATACCGAAGTTTCCTCCCGCAAGTCTCTTCCGTGCTTCGCTGGTTGCAATGACCTGGAGTACTTGCCACTCTGGGCCTCGATAAGTGAGTTGGAGATCAAAACTCCGACTCCAAGCTTCCCATGACATGCCCAGTCTCCTACATAGTTTCTGAACCGCCTTTCTCGATAACTTCGTGTCGATTTCATTTTGTGCAATGTCTTTGAGACTCCGACAAGTAAGCTCCATATCTTTAGCTCTCAAGCTAGCCAGGACCGGGTCGATCAAAGCCCAGAAGAGCGGTTTGTCGTGCTGTAGTATTGCAATATGAATAGGTGTGAGATGATGCTTGTTGCACTGAGTGACCAACTCAGGTGCGGCTTGGGGAAAGAAGGAGAGTATAAGGCTGATCACCTCAATGTCGCGCTTGTTGACAAGCAAGTGTATCAACGGAAGCCCGGATATATGGCTACTCTCCACACATCGAGCTTTCCGAATGAAATGTGTCCAGCCTTCAGTCCATTCAGTCGCATGAGACCAACGAGAAGAGTCATCGTTGAAGAAACTAGCTTTCTCGATTTCTCGTCGACTCAGCAGGAAAGTCAGTAGCTGAAGGCGGAAAGGATCCTGCTTTTCCTGAGATAACACCAAGTCGAGTAACGTCCATCGCGCTTTCATTGAACGCGGCCAGAACCCGAGATCGATCAATGTTGCGAGGACGCGCAAATCCTTTTGACCTTTTCTGACAGCTTCGATGAGCGGAGAACCATCTAGCTCGTCATACTGCCATATCGAATCTCCGCTATCATCTGGTGTTAAGAACCTGTCGATGAAATGTCTTGCTGTCTCGATCAGATTGTAGGTTGGGCATTCTGATTGAATTTCAGGAAACAAATCTTCGAACCAGCCCTTTTTCGTAGGTGCTCCTAACGATTCTATCGCCTTTCGAGCCCCTGAAGATATGTCCAGAAGATACTCGACGATGCGACTGCAGTGTAGCGAGGTGGCCAAGATCAAGGGTGGTGGTGCGTCGCCGTAGCTCAATGATATATCAGCTCCGGCTTCAACCAGCGCTTTGACTGACTCCAAGCACTTGCAACGTACGGCGACTTGGAGTGGTGTCCCGTATACTTCGATACCAAAGGGCAAGACCCAGCTTCTAGCTGTCATGATGCCATCGATGTCAATTCCCAGTGTCTGGAGTGACCTGATCAAGTTAGCTACGTCATGACCTGCAGATGCGAGGCTTGGGAGATAATGCAGTGGTGACTCTCCAGTTTCTGACTCGAGTTGGACATCAAATGAAGGACTCTCTTCGAAGAATATCTCGTGAATGAGCTTGATGAGATGATTCATCAATGCCCACTGGCCACCTCTGGCTGCTGCTACCAGCAGACGAAGATAAAACTCGCCTTGGCTCCTATAGCTGGTGTCCGCATACTGGTCGGCTTGACGGGCGAGTAGTTCTTTCTTTCCCAGATAAGATTCAAAACCGAGACTAGCGCACACTTCCAAAAAAGGTGCTGTGATATTCGGAGCCAGTAGTGTAGCATAGTGGATGTTAACGTTACAAAGTAGGATGCCATAATGCTTCGCACGAATGGCAATGTCTCTGACGCCGTTTGTAGCGTTGAGCCAGCCGTACTTTGTCCGGCCATCTCCTAACTGGGCTGTAAACTCGCGCCTGAGGGTGTATAGCGCAGCTCTGTGGTTCCAAGCTTGAATATAGTTCGAGAATCCTAAGCTTGCGTTTGTCTGACTTGTCGTATTACCCTGCTGAGTAATTGGTGTCATTGACTCAACCATCGACACAATCTCGCGGATTGTGTCAAGAACTGAACTTTGCCCTTCAAAACCATAAGTTCGATTTTCAAGCCCCAACTCTTCAAGGCCTGGGAGGTGACCACGGTAGGCTTCCAAAATCCAGACAGCATCTATCGATCCCAGCTTGGCGGCCACAACAAGGTGATGCACGGCATCTGGGATGCTGCGAGGAACCCCATATCCCTCCGTAAAACATCGTGACATGAGAAAGTGGAACTCTGCATGGTTCGGTTGTCGTAAGTTTGACAGGTTCTCGCGCAACTCCCCGACGAACTGTGTCTTTGATAACCAAGATTCCTTTTGCCATGGATTGAAGTCCTATTCGTAGAGTTAGCTGTTTGTTAAAAAGCATTGAATTGATTGTAGATACTGACCCAGACATTAATTCTTCCTAATGATGAATCCGCCGTGCTTTGGACAATATCGGCTCTATGATATGGATGTTAGATAAAGAATCTAATTGAAAATCGTCTCATCTTATGTACTAACTTACCTGTCACAGTAATCAAGAGCTGCCGCGATCGTTGCTAGGTCTTTTCGATAGCTCGGATTGTCCTTGAGCGTCATTTCAAAAACGCGATAAAATAGATTGACGTCGAAACAGGAGGATCCTTTGTAACGTTTGCATAGAAATGCTAAAGCCCGATCAAGGAGACCATTCTTGGGTAAATGTTCGAGAAACCGCTCACGCCTTGATGTTCCGTCCGTTTCTGGCATCCCGCCAATCCAGGCTGGGTCAATGTACTCTTCGCCATTACGTAGCAGCTCCCAGACGAGAAGACCGTACGAAAAGGATTCACAGCGGACTAAATGATCTGAAGGTACGTGGGAGCTTCGGTCTCGGACTTCGGGCGCGTTGTATAGTGCCGTTCCGGGGTACGATGTGTGTCGACGTAGTGAAAGGCCAAAGACGGAATGACTGAAATCAGCCACCTTTGCTATCCAAGCTCCAGGATTTCTTTTATCAGGGAAGACGAGGGTATTGATGAGCTTGATGTCACCATGCGCCACGTCAGCGGCGTGTAAAGCATGGAGCCCTGACGCAATGTCGATGGCGAAGTTGCGTCTGTCAGAAGTTGGCAGGTCCTTGTTGCGTTGGAGAAAGTCTCTGACAGTTCCTTGCTCGGCATAAATGGTGAAGAGAACGGGCATTTGTTCGTCGCTCCAGTCCCAGCCTCGGATGTCGATGATGTTGGGATGATAACGCAACATGGGTTTACTGACAACTTGAATCTCTTGGAAAGCAATTTTTCCTCCGCCAGGAAAGTCCTTTCTTGCTTTCTTAACAGCGTACAGAGCCTCCCTGCGCTCATACAATGACACGTCAAATACACCACCACTGCCAATGGGCTCAACGTAGGTTGATTCGCGGAATAGTCGAGGGACATGCGAATTTCGCATTTCCGCTGCCGTGTTCTTAGAGCGATATGGATCATCGCCCGGGATTCCGAGCGCGGTCATCCATATCCGCGAGTTCGAGGCACTATTCAGCCAACTCATGGCGGGATTTTGAGTGTGGCGTAGTGATTAGGTTATTTGTGTAAGGATATCGTGTACTGCCTCTGCATAGGCCATATCGAGGTGAGTGTGCGATGTCAAGACAATTCAGTCCATTCAGATGATTTTCGGATGATAAACCCCTTGTGCGACGTTTTTCCATTTTAATTGAGTTTCCAAAGTGTCAGGCTGCCTCTCTTAGCGTGAAAGCCTTGGGGGATCCAGAATCAATCCCACGAGGGGCGCAGCGCAACTCAGGAAAGGTCGCGAATCTTACAACGTAGCATCCCCTCTACTCTTAGCTATTCAATATTGTTTCTATTTTCAAGCCAGTGGCTTTAATATTGCTTTTGGGGCTATGCAACTAGCCTAGTTGAGGCCTCAGGGCTGTGTTGTTCACACCAATCAATCGCGTTAGCGTATCAATAGTTCCATCAGCTGAGCGGCACAGCCATAGCCAATGGCTGAAACTCCCACATAAATATGCCTCGTCTTAAAAGTGGAATAATTAAAATATTAAAAAAGCGACGTTGCGTTTGTTGGCTCATAGATCTGGCCTGTACAACCCACAGCTGTCGAAGCACTTTTACAATGGCAGGCGTTGAGTGCGTTGGTCTCGCTCTGGCCGTAGCTGACGTCGTTCATACTTTGACAATCTATCTCGTCAAAGGTTACAATGACACAGCCAACTTTGGCGGCGACCTAGAGGCAACTCGCCTTGCGCTGAGCACCCAAGCAAATACTTTCAAGGAGATCAAGACACTACTATTCGGACCAGATGCATCGCCAGATCAAGGCATCTTTTCTGAATTTGACGCGCAAACTCAACTCGATATTATCAGTATCCTTCGACATTTCCGCGCTTCGCTCGAGTCTCAATACTCACTAGTTAACAAGAAGTATGGAGCAACACCGCCGAGCCTTGGGTCCGTACTTGACCCGGAGACCAGCTTTGGCTCTCATCACACAGCAACTGTCTTTAGAAAGCTGCGCTGGGGCTTTCGCCAGAAGTCGAAAGTGGAGAAGATCGTCCGCGAACTTGATTGTTGGAACGGTCGCTTGATACAAATTGTGAAACTCAAGCTTATCAGCACTGAGCGTGCTGCTCGACACCCGAGGTTGCCTGTAGGCAAGACACCACAGCCTTCCGAATTGTTGAACAAAATTCGAGAGACAGATGTTCTCGGTAGCCAGGACCCTCTCGGACTCGAAACGGACTTACAGCTGGCCAATCTCTCTTTGGACCCCCCGTCTTCTATCCATATCGTCCCCGGACTCCAGCTCACAGATGAACAAGGAATACTGGCATACGAGAAGGCAAGGGACATAATGCAGCCAACTTACATGTCCCGGCTTCCAAGCCCAGGCTGGGGTCGTTCATCGCCGGCCCAACCATCTCGAGTCAAACGTCGACTGGTTGATGTCAATGGCCAAAGAGTACTCCTTGAGTACAAAGATTTCGTTGCAAATGAAGATGGAGAACCTTCCGAGACCAGTCACAAGCGTATAGGGCAATTGGCCAGGATACTTAACGAGTCAAAGCCGGATCGATATCGCACGCTTCAATGCAGCACCTACTATTGTTCAGATGAGCGATTTGTACTTGCATTCCCTATCCCACCATCACTTAGCCCTCACTACACAACCCTCGCCCAGATCCTTGACCGATACAAAGGCCAGCCTCCTAGTCTGGATGACCGTTTTGTGTTGGCGCGGAAGCTGTGCGCTGCAGTGGCCCAGTTGCATACGATCGGATGGGTGCACAAATCGATCCGAAGTGACAATATTCTCTTCTTTAACACGTCAGCCACTGATCTCCTTACGGCTACGACGCCATCAGCAGCACCTGGAGAGGACTTATTCCAGAGTCTCTACCTCTCTGGGTGGGAGTACTCCCGACCTGAAACAGGGTTGTCTTCTGTGAGGTCTGGCTCCGAGGATATCGAAGAGAACATTTATCGCCACCCAGACCAATGGGGTCTTCCAACTATACGATTCAACCGTAGTCACGATATCTACTCTTTGGGGGTAATATTACTCGAGATCAGCCGCTGGAAACGGGCTGTCACGTTTCATCCTTCTCGATTTCGTAACTGCGAAATTGGTAGCGCTGTCCGCGACTACTTCGTTAAAGAAGCAGCCAATACTAAGACAAGCGGGAGCATGGGCGAGCGGTACCAGGAGATCATTATGAAATGTCTGCAAGGCACATTCGACGCTCCTGAAGACGATGGAGCTTTAGTTACTCCACCAAACGAAGATTCTCAGACTACTTTCAATGTCGATTTTGAGAATGAGACTTTCAATACTGAGGTAAGTAACAACAAATACTTATCCACGACAAGGAATGCACTAATAAATTCAAAGGTTCTTGAGGTTTTGGATGAGATTGTTCTGCACTTGTAGTCGAGGTTGGATGTTAAAATAAGGTGTGGTCTTTGCTTTTCCTTAGCCCACAAAAAGACCTTTATATATGTCGATCTCCCGCTGATGATCAGGGAGGGGTGCGATGGAGATCATGCGCTAAATCAGGGCAATTCTGGCAAGCACTGTGCAGGTACGTACCGGTACGTACCTACTATCTCACTGTGGTGACATGAGGTTGCCGCGAAAGTGTCGCGCGGTCATATGACTTACAATCACCATACCACCAACTTTAGGATAGGTATTATATCAAGTCCTATGGCATATTTCCCTTGTCTCTAGAACACATATGAATACAGCCAGGTAAGATTTGCAAAACCCTCTTGCGTCATGAGGCTTTTGCAAGGCAGTAAAGTCACCATTCAGATTCAACCACTTGACATCATCAAAATGCTGGAGGCCGACCAAATGATCTGATGTTGGATTGTTGACCCAACAATTATTTTACATCAATGCCGACATGGAAATATTGCCTTTATAGACTAACTGACCTCTAATATTCCTAATTCTTCAAGTATTCAGGAGAATTACTGATGTAGTGACGTCTGTCAAGTGTATCTGCTGCATAGCAGATAGCTTCATTCATCTAAGTGGTTAGGGATTATTTGACGCATTTTTCCAAATTCTTCTCAGTTTCAATGTCACCTCAGGCTTTCACATGACATTGCATTACGTCCGTCAGGTTGGAAAATTTATTCATGTAAAGCGGGAGGCCGACCAATATTGCACGAGCAGGCCGAACCTAAACAAAGAGTAATAAAATAAAGTTTAGATGACTCTACGTGTAGTCATAAGCGGACAAAAACATCTCAGGCCCCGCCCCGAGGATGCTGCTGCAGCCGTGAAGTTTACCTGGGAAATGAGCGCAGAATCAATTTATAAAGCACCCTCTCCCAGATCCCAATAGCGTCCTCAACCCAACCTCATCCCACATCTAAAACTGCAATTGCCACCTTCTCGAACTTTCAACGATCATCCTAAGATTCCTTTCATCATGTCGTGCACGGATGAACAACTTGCCTACATTTTCCATCATCTTTTCCTGCCCGCCAAACTGCCAGGTCAAGATGATGCTTGCGGATCTAGCGAAGCGTTTCTTGTAGACTTTGTTCTGAAGTCGTTGGAGCGCTTTTCTGGAAAGGTAGGACCGGAGGATGGGGCTGCTGTGAAAGTGAGCATCTCCATGATGGAGTGTATGCGTGATGCAAGAGATATGGAAGGGTATCTCAATGCAGACGGTATCCGAAGATCACTGCAACGCCTCTTAGCAGACGGTTAGTCCCCATCCTCGAAATCGTTCTTTAGCTAACCAGAACTTGTTTAGGCACTGCGGCCCTTTACCATATCGCGGCTCAGAATGCAGGATTGCTAATCCGCAAGAACGGCGACTCGTTTTGTTTCGAGACGTTCGAGCTATCTCCAACTAATGAAGCCGCTATGATAACAAAGGGACGCCTTGTTCGCCTGTTTCCGTCCACCGCGACAGAAATATCACCAGACGACTTTCAGAACCACTCGTTTCAAGAGGTTCTATCCAACACCTTTACCAAAATGGCTCATCAGCCGGTTGCAGAAATGCAGCCCAAGGTGCTGAAAGCCTTGCAAATGCATGACGAGTCCCGAGATACTTCCGACCCTCGTATAGTCACAGAACTTTTGACGAGCATCCTCCGCGGCGCTGGCACGTCAGTTGACATCCATGGCGTGTCCAAGAAGACCCGTGAGGAGGTTATCTGGAACAACAGCAGAATTCCTTGGAGGAGATCCCCACTGTGGCTTCTCATCCGCGTTGGGCTTCAACTCACCATGACTCGCTACGCTGATGGATCAGTCGACGTCTACAAGCGATTTATGGTGTTTCTGATGGCTCGAGCACTCAAACTTGCAAATAAGAAGCTATCTTCGAGTGAAACACTTCATTTGATGATGACCAAAATCTCGAGGCGACTTTGCAAGCTCGACAACGCGGTCGAAGGGAAGTGGCTTCAAACCATCAAGACCATTGTATCGACTGCGTCTGCCTGCCTACACCAGAGGTGGTCGAATATCCGCCAAGACTCCGAGCAACCAATAGATCTTGAACAGTTCGCCAAACTTAATGGGAACGACCATATACACTTTTCACTTCCACAGGTAGATAAATTCCTAACAACAATTCCACAACGCACCGTGCGCTCAAAAGGTTTACCTTTCAAACCAAAGTCCTATATCTCAACCTTTAACGCAGACCTTCTTCCAACAGTCCCAAAATCCGTCAATGATGACTACAAGTCGTTCCACCTCGCTGCAGTAGAGTCCTGGGTCAAGGACCATCTTGATCAATGGATTTCAGAAAATGATGAGTTGGAATCTTCATGCCAGGACTTGCTGCATCTCATGCAGACCTACCATATGTCAGCATCAAGGTGGTACGCGACCCGCCCAGAGGGTGCATCCCGAATGCTTCTCACTATTGGAGAGCTATGGCTGGCAGCTGACAGAATTTCTGTCTACCATCACCCGTTGCTAGGCAAGTACGATCCCCAGATACCAACTGAGATGTGGCAAGCCCTCCTGCTTCATTCGAAGGACGACATGGCAAGACTTCATCGGTTGGAGACATACATCCTGGAACGAAAGAGAACTGCAGACTCGAATAGGCCATCCGTGTTTATCTCCTACGGTGACAAACTGTCGTTTCCAGTACAATACTTTGAACAGTCTCCCGCTCTGCAGGAGATAAAGCAGCAGATTGAAACCAAGGCCCAGAGAGATCGACAAGCCAAGATCGAAGAATTCTGGAGGCTCAAGCAAAAGTACCTTGATTTAATGGAGCAGTACGACGGGGCAACATGCCAGACGTTCTCCCAGTATATACGCGGCGTTGAGAGCTACGCGCACATACGACATAGATGCTCCCGCTGCGCTCTTCTTGATAGGGCAAATAAGCTGAAGATTAATCCTCACGAATGGCCTCTTCCAAAAAAGCAGGGCCAGGCAGAGACTACAGTCTTTGAAATGAACCTTCCTGAAGTCTTTGCCGCATGGCGCGATATTACGGTTTATATCATCGACGACGTGTTGAAGTATGAGCCGCACGAGAGCCGTCCGGAATCATCCTACCCATTGGCAACTTATAAAGGTCTTTCTCCCTGGTTCAATGCTCGAAAGACCCGGATCCAACTTTTGTCTGAGACAAAGCCTCACGCTGCAACTCATCGCCGACACAAGATTATTGCACACAGCTCCGAGTCTGAGGCTTGTGTCAATAATGGTCTGCGCTTTAGGTATTGGGACAAGTCTCGTAACAGCTTCATGTCCATCTTTGGCTTGTCCATGGATGTTTCAGAGCTGTGTATTTTCAAGCTTCCTAAGCGAGCGAAGGCCTTGAAGAAATTTCTAGTTCGCACTTGGGTCCAGCCAGATGGAGAGACACCTAACCAGGCCATAGCAAGTCAGTCCGAATGTCCAGATTATATGTCGTTGGGCGAGTTCAAGGCGCTGGCTGTGCTACCATTTGGATATCGGCTTCAATGGATGAGCATCTTGACGCAACTGGCCATGCCAACGATCGATTTCAACAAATCTGAGACAACCATTTTCCTGCTCCAGATGATACTTCAAGCTGGCCCCTACTCTGAATATGTTATTGAAAGGCACACCCATGTACGCGCTTCTGACTTGAAATTCGGCAACCAGATGCTGTCGAACCTGAACAAATGCATCTCAAGGGTCGAAGAAAACTGGGAGTCTCATACATCGTTGTGCTCTTTCACGATCCTGACGACTCGATTCCTTTCATTGGCTGATCAGGCTTTATCTGGCCCGATTCTCAAACTACTCGATCGCTGTCGCGGGATCTCCTACAGGTGGCTGCGGAGTTTGATGGCAAAGGTCCAAGACATAAGCGACCAGACTCAGCGAAAAGAGTTCTTGAAGACGACACTCGACATTGCTTTGATTTGCGTGGAGACATTCAACATTGATGGAGAAGCCTTTTCCAAACTTCTGGCAAACCCGAAGAAAGCCTCAGTTCTCGTTGAAGTCTCTGTTATCATCCACAACAACTCTTTTTTGAGAAACACCGGCCACAACATGCTCCAGGCCATCATGCTTGACAGGTTCAGCCACACCATGTACAGAGCTCGCCCACTGTTGATTCATGAGCTTATTGCTGAGGACAGCATCTGTCTTGATCTCGCCATTGGGCGAAGTTGGCCAGACTTCTACCGGGAAGGTAAATGGTCATGCTCTCCTGCAACTTGCTACTGGCTGGAAACAAGTTCGGGTAGTCTTGATGTCCATCTCAATATACTCAGAGGCGAGCTTCTTGTCGATGGATACCCTGTATCACGTCTTCCTCGTGAGTATGAAGTACATGAAGAGTACCAGAGACTTTTCGGAACAATGGTCCTGGATGTAATGCCAAGTAACCTACCTGGTATGCGTTTCTGCTCAACCAAACTGTTTCAAGGATATACAGTGCATCTTGGGATGCAAGTTGCTTCAGACCCCGGAGAATGCCATGACCTCCTGGTGAGGCTGTCAAATAAAGATTCGACTTTGAATCTCGTGCCGTCGAGGTCTTTTGAGCGGTTACTTCCCCACCGTTTCAAGGACAGCTATGCGCACTGGTATCACGAGCATTCTGGAAGTATCGAATTCTGCAACCTCGAAACTCCATGGGAGACGGGCGATCCAGATAACTGGTCTTTCACGCTAGACGACGCGCATTGGAAACTAGGCCGTCATGACGAGACATTCCTAGTGGCGCCTTCAGGCCATCTAGGCGAACGGATTACAGAGGTTTTATCCCCGCTCGAAGCACCTTTGCGTATCCATATGATGTTCCACGCAGAAAGCAACACCCTCGAAATTCAAGTACCAAGCTTACAGCTCGAGTTTGTTATGAAATCCGGAGAGTCAGCTATCAACTCTAGACAGTTCCGAGACATGCAGGTGGATCAGAACCAATCTATCGGAACGCTTGTGGGCTTGAAGAGTAAGCTAGTTCTACGTGGATGCCAGGACCCCTCCATCAGAACTGTCATTATTCCTGAAGGTCAAGTGACGCATCGAAGGTCAATATGTCACAACTGTAAAGATCATGTCGAAATTCACATCGAACATGGTACGGCCCCTCGCGTACAAGCCTACAGGCTCGACGATCTGCTCTGTCGATTCGTGGCTCATGACAAGGTTGAAAGCAAGCTGTTCCTCGCCTACCTTCATGCTCTTACATCCTACTGCCTACCCGACCCTTTCACCAAGCGGACAGGAACTGAAGAGGCACTCACCATTCTGAATTCTGCCTCAGTTAGAGTGCCTTCTGTATTGACTGAAGCCGCTTATGAAAGACTGACTTCAATCGCCGATTTATCCCCTGTTCGTGCTTTTTACCCAGCCCATGAAAAGGTTATGCAAACTATTAAGTGGTCTCCCAGCTTAAGCTATCTGTCTCAGGATGACAGATTCGATAAGATTGCCCAGGATATACTTGGCCGGTCTCATGAACTCAGCTTCCTGTATCCCAAGGAGAAAGTCCCAACCTACTTTAGCAAGACATCCTCCGAACTGGTCAAACGAGCCATGCTCCGAGCTTCTTCTGGACATGTTTCTGGCTTTGGTGCTGAAAGATTTACAATGAATTACGATGTCGACTATTCTTCAAGAGATCGTGGACAAGAATCATACCGAGCTATCCGCACTGGCCAGATGGCCGCTCGTATTTATCATGGCAACACGTCTCTGCTGAAACCGGTATCTGGTAACCTTGCTGCTCACATCTACCATCTACTTAGCAACGCGGTTGTAATGCCGTCAACGAAAGCGCCGCCAAAGAGCAAATTCAATTACGACTCAAGCTGGATTGGAGATCACTGGAGCCTGATTTCATCCATTTGGTGTGATTTACACTACGCCTATCGAATTGAACCCAATTGGCTCAACAAATTTGAGCTGATGGTCTGGATGGCTACTTTGACATACTCTCCTAACTACGATGTTCAAGGCATCCAAACACTTCTTATGCTCACTCGAAGTCAATCTGTGGCCTCCACACCTTTTCCCAGAGCGTCTACGTATGTGCTTTCACAGGGCTACAAAGTGCTGCGAGCAAGTCTTGAGAGCTCGGCAAACGGCGCCGCGTGTGACTTTGAATCCAGCCCAGAGGCATCCCTTCCCAATCTCGAATTTGAAACCAACAAGCATGCTTCTAAAAGACGAAGACGGGAGTATAAAAGCAACAAGAACCGGGCCGTTGAGTCATTTGGGGCTCAACTCAGTCAGCAGTGGCCTCGCAGGTTTCCTGATAGACCAGAAGGGCATAAAATCAACAACTACATCTTTATCGACCAGGCAATGACCAGTGCGCTCTCTAATTGGAAGATTTGGTATGATAACCTGGGCTTTCTGAACTACCTTGAAGAGATTGTTTCACGTCTCAACACTATGCACGTGGAAGAAGTCCAAATCGATGGCGTCCTGGCCGGCTCCGTATACACTACGCGATATCCATCTTCGGGGTTCTTGTCTACCAGGCATCTCTTCCGCCCAACTGTCCCGACGTATGGAGAGTTACCTAATTCAGGGCTAGATATACTGATACGAAGTACGACAAGGGACACAGAGACAAGCGACAAATTGACTCGCATCATCGAAGCTCTCGACTCAAAGGCCAGCTTGGACTACGAGCATCGTTACTTGAGGGAGCTGAGAGAAAGTCTTACGAGCTTGGGCAACTATGTTGAGCATGATTTGAATGTAGACAAGATTACAAGCCATGTGGACCTGCTTTTCCGACATGTAAAAGCCTGCGAAGCACATACATCAGCCATGTACCACTCTTTGTGTCTTGCCGCTTCACATTTTATGCAACGAAGCTCGGGGGCCAAGGTGCCAGATTCCATACAGTCTGTCCTTAGGGATTCCGGCTATCTTCCAAGGCTGGCACCTAGCTTGTTCCTACAGCAACTGAGGACGTCTAATTGGAGTCATGTCCCAAAGCCATGGAAGCAGGTTATCGTTGACTATGCAGTTGCCATCACTGCTGTTCAGCGGGCGAAGCGCCTCATCCGCTTTCAAACCAGCCACGTCGATCTACTACGTGAACTCGAAAATACTGGCCATAGTAACTGGAGTCCTCACGATCATCCTGAGTGGCTGCTGATGGAATGTGAGAGCGAGATCATGATTCGAGACGTGCAGCAGCAAATTGCTCAGCAGATGATCAACCCTCCAGAAAACGAGAACTCTGTCATGCAGTTGAACATGGGAGAAGGGAAGTCTACCGTGATTGTACCCATTGTTGCTACTGCTCTTGGCGACGGCTCCAAGATCGTCCGGGTGCTCGTGGCAAAACCTCAAGCCAAACAGATGCACCAGATGTTGATTTCGAAGCTATCTGGTCTACTCGATCGACCTGTTTATCTTTTACCGTTTTCTAGAGATATTGACTTGACTCCAGCCCACGCGGATACAATTCAGCGACTCATGGAGGGATGCATGAAAGAGGGTGGTGTATTGATGGTACAGCCCGAGCATCTTCTCTCGTTCCAATTGATGGAGTTGGAATGCCAACTTGGCCACCAAAAGGCAATTGCTGACAAGGTGCTGAAGACTCGCACTTTTTTCGACAGCTCATCGCGGGATATTGTGGATGAGAGCGACGAGAACTTCAGCGTGAATTTCGAGCTCATATATACACTGGGACATCAACGACCGATCGAGCACAGTCCTGATAGATGGGTTGTCATCCAAGAGGTTATGGGTTTAGTTGCCAAGTTTGGCAGCGAGGCAAAGTCCGAGTTTCCGCAGTCTCTCGAGTTTGATAATCGTCGTGTCGAGAGATACCCCAGGATACGCATTCTACGAACTGATGCTGAAGAAGCAATTCTTAGCCGTGTAGCCAACTCCATTTGCGAGACCGGGATGACTGGATTTCCGATTGCACGTCAATCTCGAAGAACCCGAGACATGATCCATCGTTATATTACTCAATGGGAACTGGCGCCTGAGGATATCCAGGTGGCTGAGAAGTGCACATTCTGGAGTGAAACAACAAGCCGACACATCTTGCTCCTTCGAGGCCTTTTCGCGGGCGGTATTTTGGCTTTTACACTTGGGCAGAAAAGGTGGAGAGTCAACTATGGGGTAGATCGACATAGAGAGATGGAAACAAAACTCGCTGTACCTTTCTGGGCTAAAGACAATCCAACACCGCGATCAGAGTTTAGCCACCCTGACGTGGTGATCGTACTTACATGTCTAAGCTACTATTACAGCGGCCTTGACGACGATGCCCTTTTCTCTGTCTTCGGTTTACTCGCCAAATCGGACGATGCCAAGCTAGAATACCAGGACTGGGTCAAGACGGCTCCAACTTTGCCTTCGGCTTTTAGGGCTTTAGAAGGAGTCAACCTACGTGATCGTGTGCAGTGCACGACAGACATCTTTCCATATATACGATACTCAAAGTCGGCGATTGACTACTATCTGTCCCACCTGGTATTTGCAAAAGAGTCCAAGGAGTTTCCTCACAAGCTGTCTGCTTCAGGCTGGGATCTAGGCAAGAAAAAGGACAACCCCACAACAGGATTCAGCGGTACCAATGACTCTCGATATGTTCTTCCACTGGATGTTAACCAGCTTGACCTCCCAGACCAGAAGCACACCAATGCACTCGTCCTTGAGTATCTCCTACGACCGGAAAACGGCATTGTATTGATGCCGGAAGAGACGAAGGGTACCACTTTCGACAGTAAGATGCTTCTCCGTATGGTTTCGAAGATGAGCTCAAACACACGTGTGATTCTCGATGTTGGTGCCCAAGTCATAGACCTCACGAACTTGGAGTTTGCCAAGCAGTGGCTTTCTTGTTGCAGAGACGATGACAACACTCAAGCTGTCATCTTCTTTAGTGAGAACGACGAGATCATCGTACTTGATCGCTCTGGGAAGGTTGAGGAACTTAAGACATCGCCGTTCGCCGATCAATTGGACCGGTGTCTTGCTTTCCTTGATGAGGCACACACCAGAGGCACAGACCTCAAACTTCCACCCAACTACCGAGCGGTGGTCACGTTGGGTGCTGGCCTAACCAAAGACCGATTAGTTCAAGGCACGTAACTTTCCATTCTGAAATCACAACCAGGGTAAAAGCTAACATCTTTACAGCCTGTATGCGGATGCGGAAACTAGGAAAAGGCCAAAGTGTGGAGTTTTGCATTCCTTGGGAGATCGAGCAGAAAATCACTCAACTCAAGGGCCAAGGCGACACCTGCAACCGCAACATCACCGTATCTGACGTTCTTCAATGGGTCATCACAGAAACATGCCTCGAACTTCGTAGAGCTATACCATTGTGGCTCAACCAAGGTGTTCGATTCAGCAAACAGCGACCTTTATGGCCGGAAACGTCGGGTTCCTCAGGTCAATCTGGTGTTTCTGCATGGGCTGAGCTATTCCTCGAAGACGAAGCTGAAACCTTGGAGGAACGTTATCGCTCTGAGGCGGGGCGTGTTAGTCTGTCGACACTGCTAAGTCAAGTTGACGGTCCTCTGGGCGAAAAGCTCAAGTCTCGCTGCGATGAGTTTGGCTTGACAAAACTCCGCACGTCCTCACTCCAAGAAGAGCAAGAACGTGAACTGGCGCCTGAAACACAGCAAGAACGTCATGTCGAGAGGCTGCCCGCGGCCAAACCAGAAACACATCATCTCGACATGACGCTTAAGAGCTTCATTACTTATGGCCATCTTTTGGAAGATTGTGATACCTTCAAGCCAGCCTTTACAGTTTTAGACGACACCTCAGCTTCTATTCATTTCGACGTGCGAGACTTCCCAAGAAGCATATGGGTCACACGCGACTTTGAAAAGACAGTCAGGGCTGAGTTTGGGACCGGCAACTATTCTGACTCGTATCAGCGTCCTGTGCAATGGATTCTAACAAGCACGACTGAGAATGGCCAAGCCCGGCTAGTTATCATCAGTCCATTCGAAGCTCAGGAACTTCTTCCATTGATTGAGACATCCCAACATGTCACCCTGCATCTATATGCTCCCCGGGTTAATCTTGGATTTCAACCACTCGACCATCTGCAGCTTTATCGCGTGAGTGACAAAACAAATCATGACATGATTCCACGGGAGACTATTACGTTCCTCAACCTTTTCTCAGGACAATTGTATCTTTCGTCCTTTGAGGATTATGTCAAGGTTTGCGACTCGCTCGGTCTGGCATGGGGGCCTGCAGATGATTCTATCGCTCTTGGGCCCGATGGCTTCATTCCACCGGACGGTAATGCAAGTATTGTGAACAAGTCGAAGTTCACAAAGAGCCCCGTGCAATTCTTGAAGGCCTTGATGGAAAAGATCCGACAGGATTGTGCAGTTATTGAGAAGACAGATATGGGCAAAATTGTTGAGGGTGTACGATTGCTGGAGGATGATTTTGAACAGAGGTTGGATTTTTGCTCAGGTCTATAGAATAGATGGTAGCAACGCGTAATGCCATATCCTATTTCTTACTCTGGTTTTCGACCATAAACTACCCGCTGCCTATAAAAAGCGTGAAACTTTCCCGAGCGAATCTCGCGTCGCAGTTGAGCACAGTACAAGGATACCTCCTCCCTGGACCATCCAAGAACCATGTTCGCTACGTACAAGACATAGCCTTCGTAGTCTTGCTCCAAGGCCGCCTGGGCGAACTGTCCAATCTCTCTTAGATGGGGATCCTTAGCCCATCCCCCAATTGGCGCCTAACTGAATGTGAGTATCTTGACCGTGGCACGTAATGGGTCTTATGGCACTTACTTTAAAGTCCCAGACATGGACATCGACAAACCCAGCCTCTTCCATTCCCTTTATCTGAAGATCTTTGTCAATGATTTCAAATGTGCGATCAAGTTTCTTGCCAGCTTCGATAAAGAATTTGCCCCATTCGTTCATAGCGCAAGTCTCTGTGACCGACCCGTCGTCACTCTCCATCCTAGGGGAGGCTTCATGGCTCTCACACCAACCGCCAGGCTTGCAGACCCCGAAGGCTTCTTTGAACAACGCAGACCAATCACTGATGCTTCCATAGAGGTATCGCATATGCACGTAGTCGATCGAGTCTGGATCAAAGGTCCATTCTTGAGTACAGTCTTCGATCTCACTGGGGTAGTTAGATTCTGTCAAGTTCTTGGCTACTATAAACAACTTACAATTTCAAGTTTGGAGGCACCCAGCCAGGTTGGATTGGGGAGATGTCAGTTCCAACAACTTCCACGTTAGGGTACTCGTCGGCAAAGTCACTGTACCCTGATTAGCACCAATATAAAGACTTAGGGTCAGCAGCGGCTTACATAGCCCAGATGCCTGTCGTTATTATTAGTACTTTATTAGCTACGAATTCAATTCTGGCACTTACCAGTTCCTGTCCCAATATCCAATGCTTTCTAGGGCCTCAGGTTAGCTACCCCGTCATCTCTTATGCCTGAAGGTGGTTCACATACTTGAATATCGTCTTTGAGTGGAGCTAAATGTAGCTTTCCATTGAGTGAAAGGGAAAGGAGATGATGGCTATGGACGTTAGCTATTATGCGACGGTACGAACTGATTGGGACGTACTTGATGTCCATAGACTCATTATGGTGTTCGTCATTAGGCGTCCTATAGACGTTAGACTAAGCAAGCAAGTTTTTGGATCGTTTCATACCAATAGTGAGCATTTCCACGTTCGGAGTGGTACGTCCGTCCATTGATAGTACGATAGTTCAGGATACTTGACGAAATTGACTGGGTTGAGCTTTCTGTATCATCTCCAAAAGCGGAATCTCCGTCGTCGTCATCTGCAGGTGCGTTCTTGACATGGTCAGTATATCAGGGAGATAAGTCGACCTTCACTTACCTCTCCAGTTAGGGCCGCCCAATGCTGAGCATCGTGGAAATCCTCGGGGGGCGCAGCAGTAGCTTGTGGCGCGGATTCACCTGACTGAGCAGTGGCAATTGGGGCAGACGCTGGCTGGATAATTTCAGGTTGATCAGTCGCTTGCTGAGTGGAGGGTTGCTGTTGAGCCGTCTCCGCTTGGACTGTCTCCTGCTGAGAGGATGCTTCTGGCGTAGCGGTCTCGGGCTGGGCGGGCTCCCCGCCGGCAGTCTCTGGTTGAGCAGAAGCTCTCGGCGAAGAAGTATCTTTAGTCGCGTGCTCTGACATACTCAAGCTCAAACCAAAAGGCAAATGGATACGATTCGGTATGTAAAAATAGGGATTAAAAC
>JABFFF010000547.1:0-30775 GCA_013623665.1 Fusarium sublunatum | reverse complement strand
GGGAGGGGGGGAGGGAGGGGAGGGGGGAAGACTGTGGCGCGCCATAGACGGTCCAATCCGTCGTCCGGCTGTTGATCCAGTTGGCCAGTGTGATCAAGATCCTTGGCGGCGGCTTTTGCTGTAGAGGAGGGAGGTCAAATGCAAACCGGATGGTGTCTGCACGCGTCTGTCTATGGTGACCAGGTACTATATAGTACACACAGCGAACGATAGGTAGGTAATGGGAGAAATGATAATGGCAAGTTGACGTTGGAAAAAGAAAGAAAAAGACGGGAGACCCAATATTTCGCGTTGAAGCCCAGGCCCCAATCCGAAATCGTAGGTGTAATATCCAGGAAGGAGCTCTCCGCGGCAGTTGTTACCTGAAGCAGCTTCTCAGATGGACTAATGGACTACAAGGCAGGCACTACCTCTAGGTACTTAACTACCTGCTCTTCTGTACCTAGATCTCGCTAAGAAGCTTCCTCTCCCCTGTCTAGAGCCTTGTTAATCCATCCATGCACATGCCCATACACACACTCACAGAGAAAGAAGGGGAGGAGGGGGAAAAACGAGGCCTTCTAAGTGGGAAGACGATGACGATGCAAAGATCGCGGCGCGCGTTGAGATCTAAGCAGGAGCCATCTCATGACAGCAGCATCATGCCGGTGCGCTAGGAGACGGCCGTGGTCTTTTGACGCCCGGTGTAGAAGCCGCATGCATATCAAGTTGATGGAGGCCCAATCGCATTCAGATGGCTTGGAGGGTTCCTAGCAGTGTAAATGGTTGCTTATACCCCTTGCGCTGACCCAATTGAGATCTCATCAGTACTGCAGCTGCGGGTAAAGATGAGTGAGTGATTATAAGGGACAACATCATAAATAAATAAATAACTCCTTTTGCGGGATCAACCTTATCTACGAGGTAGGTTTGTTGAGTTGCCCGTTCAGCCGGCCGCCGTGCCGTGCCGTGTACAACAACTTGTGGCTAGAAATGCATCCTTAAATGAATAAAAAAATAAACGTCCATGCAGGCAAGACAAACAATGACAGAGGCCCCCTCTTTCTCCCTGCAGCCACTCTACCTGCTGTTGTACCGCTGCTGTTTCTGCTCATGCTCGCTCATCCATGAGAAGCGGAGGCATCTCTCCCCTGTCCTCACTAACCTCGTTTCAGCCTGGCGCTGGCTTCGGGACGTTTTTCTCGCCAAAGAGGCTTGCCCTCTCCGCCTTTCACGGTGCTTCTCTTGCCGCCGGTCGCCCATCATCAAGTGGGTACTGCTACTGCACTAGCGGGGGGTGGACGGAACGGAGCGTGTTTGATGCTCTCTAATGCTACCTTGCCTTGCGATGGATGGATTGGATGCCATCCTCCATATCTACAGTCAATTCAAGAGACAGACATAGACACTTTCAATAGGATATCAACTCTCCTTGTGTATAATTTACTCTCAGATCCCTCAATAAATGGTATAATCGCGCTCAAGACCAAACAAAACAACGCCTTAACCCAGCCCCTAGCAAACCTCAAAACCCCAATATGTGCTCTCTCTCTCGTCCCTTTAAGCGCCGCCGATGCAAGGCCAAGCAAAAGCAAAAAGGACCAAACACAACAAGGACCAGGCAAGGCACGGCACAGGCACAGGCACACCCCCGTCTGCGTCTGCATCTGCGTCTGCTCACCCACCCTTCTTCTTTCTGTCTGTCTGTTCTGCTGGAAAATCCGGCCGCAGATCAAGAGGCCCTCGGTTATGCAGGTCGGACCACTGCATCCCAATGCTCCTTGACATCAGATGGTGGCGTCTTGAGGCTTTGATGGATGTCACTGGTGGTTGAGATATACAAGCAACGCATCTTTTAAGCAAACCATACATACTAGTTGAAGAAGCTCTGATGATATGATGTTATCCCTCATGTACGATCCTCTCTTATGCTATGATAGTAAGCGTCCTAAACTTGGCACATCATCTTCTTGGAAGTATCCCCGCTCCGTCAGGAATTCTCTCAGCTGCCTGGGTGAATATGTGCCAAGATGTTATAGTCCGTGTATCACTAAACATTCAAGCCTCTCGTCGTTTAACATGTGCCTATTGACCAAATTGATTGTATTGTTCCCAAGCAAAGATGCCACTATACTAACTGCCGAGCTTGTCTATGCTCGTGCGGTGTCTGTTGCTTTTTCATCCCGGCCGGCGACCCATAATCACTACGCTTTGAATCCCACCTCGTTCGTGTTGCTCTCCATCTCTCATCTTAAAAATCTCGCCCGCCCCTTGTTCACAATCGTCTGCCGTCGACCTAAATTTTCTCTCCCCTGTTCTCGGCCCATCAGCCTGCCCTGCGATGCCCTGCGAGTGCGCACGCCACTTCTGACTCCCCCCGGAAACTATTGCGCCGATCATTATCGTGCCTGTTTGAGCCAGCTCGATAAGGTACTTTCTCGTCAGCCTGACTTGCTTGTAGCCGCGCATCCAGTGTCAGCCCCGTCCTGACTGACACCGATACCGTTGTAATCGTCATCTCATCCCATGTCACCCTGGTCTGCGCGGTTTCCTCCTCTCTGTTCTCATTAGTCACTTGGGACTAGACCAAAGTCGCAAACTGATGGATGGTCGACCATGGCCTAAGGAAACAATCTGATGCGAAGCGGTAATCCAATCCGTCTAGCTCACGAAGCCAATGGCGTTGCCGTGGGGGCGTCCCCTTCAATCTCCACAAGGTATTTTTTCATCGCTTGACAATGGTCACTTAAAAATGGTTAGCATTGCCATGACTTTAGTACAAGCCCCCAGCAGCTAAGGCCTGACACATCAAACTAGGATGGCGGGCGCCAGGGCCGGTCAATGAAGCAAACCCCGACCGCATCGGGTAGATCAAAGCTCGATAACGGCCTGAGCTGCTGGTAGGGTTGGGAATTGTCATATGGGGTCCGGAACAACTTACCAACATCCTCGTCACACAGCTCATGGGCCAAGCCAACTCGTTGCGGCTGATGCTTGACAGACTTGCCGTATACAATGGCAGTCTTGAATACTTCCGTAATACTTCGATGAATGGCGTTACACTAGGCACCCGTTTTATTAGCAATCCAATGTTTGCCGTATGTCTTGGAGATGAGGCTCCGCAGGAAAAAGAAAAAGGACGCCACTGAAGACTGAGCTGACTTACAAAATCCTCAACGGTGCAGCGCGTAGACCGGAGAACGACGGGTTGCGAGTAATCAGGTTGCTTGCCCTTGGGCTTAGTGTATACTCGGACAAGGTTGAGCTTATCCCACATAGCCTCCATCAGCTCGTCAATGTTCCATCCGTGCTCGGAACTGATGGGCACAGCGTTAGGGATTCGGTACAAAAGATCCAGCTCCTCGATGCTAATCGAGTCGATCTTGTTTAGGCAGTAAACAACGGGAATGTAACTTGTAGGTCAACATGTTAGCAAAACGAGTCCAGGTTGACCTCAGGTATACGCCTGTTTGCCACAGGTCTGGCCGCCTTACCTTCGACTCTTTGCCTCGAGAACGTCGATCAGGTCATCGACGGTGGCGTCGCATCGGATTGTAATATCCGCAGAGTTGATGCGGTACTCGTTCATGACAGCCTTGATCTCGCCATGGTCGATATGGGTCAGGGGTACGGTGCTGGTGATATTAAGGCCACCCTTGTCTTTCTTCCTGAAAGTGATGTTCGGAGGCTCCTTGTTGATACGGATTCCGAAACCTTCGAGTTCTGACTCGATTACCCGCTTATCCGTCAAAGGCTTGTTCACATCCAACACAATGAAAATCAGATGGCAAGTCTTGGCGACAGCAATAACTTGTCGACCTCGACCACGACCATCCTTGGCACCCTCGATGATACCAGGAAGGTCGATAATCTGCAAGGGGGCGCCTGGAGAATGCGGGTCAGATATCATGTTTCAAGGCACGAGTAGCGACTCTCGCAAGTGGGATTGGGCATCAAGCCGCCTGCCATAGGATGGCGGCACCGGTTGGGCAAAGGATGGAGAGTTATCGTCAAGACTAACCGTTATAGACAACCTGACCAGGCACTGATGTCAGGGTCGTGAATTCGTATGCAGCAGCCTCCGAATGTTGGCCTGTAAGTCGGCTCATGAGCGTGCTCTTGCCCACCGAAGGGAAACCGATGAAGCCAATACTGGCAACACCTGTCCTGGCAACATCGAAACCAGCACCGCCGCCGCCACCTCCACCGGTGGGAGTCAGCAGCTCCCGCTTGAGCTTGGCCAACTTGGCCTTGAGCTGACCCAGATGGAACGACGTCGCCTTGTTCTTCTGGGTTTTGGCCATCTGGTTACACAAGTTAGAGCCGCCTCCGGTTATTCGGGGTATGGGGGGTCCCCATAGATTTTTGCCATCTCCGAGTGCGTCACGGAGGGAGTTTTGGGATGCAAATCACGTACTTCGGCCTCAATATCTTTGATCTGGTGGGGGGCACCGGGGTTAGCAAACTCGTTCCTCATGAGAGAGCAGCTTCTCATACCTTGTCCACTGTGGTCGCCATGGTTGCAACTGCAATCTCGATTCAACTACTGGGTGTGTCTGGCCTCAGATCTCGGGTTCGTGGCCTAATTCGCGGTGAAAAGGCACTTTTGGTGATAAATTGCAGAGAAAGTGTAAATGCGTGGGTTGGGTTTGGAGTCGTCAAAGATGGTGGGGTAAATTTTTACCGTTTCTCCACAAGAGTGATGTCAGCCAGTCCGCTTCCTTGACAGCCAATCAGATTCGAGAGGGCATTTCAATTTCACTTCACCAAGACAAGCTGAGAACAATTGTCATTATAGGATTTTCCTGTTTTTGTTTTTGTTGGTGTTTGATTACTTGTCACATGCAGGCTCTTATATAGAGTTAGCAGAACTTGCCTGCTGGTGAGACTGACATCAGCCTCATTCAACCGTGTGTTGCCTGTCTACAGACATCTCATACTTCTGCACAACAAGAATCGCGTAGTCCCCAACATCCATTGTCTACTCGGCTTTCGGGCAATCATCCAACCGCTCTCTACATCATGACCGTGTCCTATCGAAACAGGCCTGCATTGTATTCCGATCCAATCCTCGTGAGTAAACTCGTCATCCCCAATTGTTGACAAAAATGATAATCCATACCATATATAGCCCTTGTCTGTATCTGCGCCGTCCATGATCGTTATGCTAACAAAGAAACTCGAAGCAATTATATAACAAGGTATGTTCGTCATGTGTTTGAGACTTGGTCATATTAATGGTTTGTGCCATGCCCATTAATGCCGTTTGTAAGGGGCTCGTGGCCGGTATTCGGCATTGTTAAACTTTCTGAAATCGACCCAGGCGTCAACGCCTTGATCGCACCATTCAAGACAGGCCCGCTTGAAACCATCGACTTTTGGCTGATGGGCGACGAATGAATGCCATTAATAAGGGGCGGGCTGAGGTGGCCGTTGACCAAGTGCTCCAGCCCCTGTTGAACACATATTCGTGCGTAGTCCGGATCGTCTGGAAACACTTGTACTAGCCCACGCCGAGGCACCTTTTTGTCGGGAAACGGCGTGCTACTTGTTTGTGCAGGCTGGGGCATGTCCTCGCCCATCAAGACTCCGTTGAGGTAATGCTTGCATCGAGGAGCGAATCCATGGAAGCGGCCGGCATCTGGATCTTGTTTCCACTTCTGGCATGTTCCCCATCCCATGCTTTGCGCCTGTGACTCCAAGAGTTCGCGGTACTCGACTTCAAGCTGGATGTGACGAAGATGCGGGATGTTGGGGATAGTATACATCAAATCCGACACCTAATACATTGTTAGCACCAAACTCACACTCCATATAAATCTTCAATGCCTACCTTGACAAAGAACATGTCCATGTTGTGGAATTTCTCCCAGGCCTCTTCCTTTAGTCGTTGCTTCGTCTGGAAACACAGCTCGGAGGGATCTTCGTCGCCATAGTAGTCGGGGAGTTGACGACCGAGATCCCAAAGCTTCTCATCGACAAGAGAGTAGAGACGCCATTCTATTCTCCAGAGCGTCACTTTGGCCAGCTCGGTAACAGGGGCGCGTCCCCAAGCAGTGTCTGACCTAGAGTTAGTGACTGCCTCGGCATGCTGGCTAGTAGAGAACTTACATCGAGACAGATCCAAATCCTTCTCGCCAAGCAGTAAAGCAGCGTGAGTATTGAGCACCCATTGCTCACGACCCTCGGGTGTGCCATTAGCTTCTCGTCGAATTGTATCGTATCGACAGCCCTGTATCCGCTTGAACTTCTCTGCAAGGACAGGAAGTTTGGGGTTTGGGCATGTGTCCAGCCATCGTAGAAGAGGGGGGAGTTTGTCGAGGCGTACACGTTCCTGCTCCTCTCGAAGGCGTCGTTGTTCAGCTTCGCGAGCAGCCCGTTTCCGTTCCAGATCCTCGCGATGTGCGCGCTCTCGACGCTCACGCTCTTTGCGCTCCTCTTCTTCACGTTGACGACGGGCTTCTTCAGCGGCTTCCCTCTCAAGTTGCTCGCGGTGCAATCGCTCTTCCTCTTCTCGCTGCTTTCGTTCCTCGTCTTCCTTTTTCCTCCTCTCCGCTTCAACTCGTTGCCGCTCTTCCTCTTCCTGGCGCGCCTTTTCCTCGGCTTCGCGTTGTTGTCGCGCTTCCTCTTCTTGACGCCGGCGCTCCTCTTCTTCTTCGCGCTTACGCTCAGCCTCACGCTCTTCCTGCTCCTTGCGTACCCTCTCCTTTTCTGCCGCCTCCTCCTTACGCTTTTTCTCCTCTTCTTCCGCCTTCTTCCGAGCTTCTTCCTCTTCACGCTTCTTTGCTGCATCAGCTTCGGCACGCTTGCGTTCTTCTTCTTTCTTGCGTGCCTCTTCTTTCTTCATCTCTTCCAACTCGGCCTGGCGTTGCTTTTCCAGCTCGGCCTCCTTGGCCTCCTTGACTCGAGCTGCTTGTAGTTCTGACTCTGATACAGCTCTGATAGAATCAGCATCTTTCATCTCAACATCAGTATCTTCAGACTTGACATGGATCTGCTTCTCAATGCTGCTGGCTCGATCAGTATCAGTACGATGAGAATTAGCGCGATTTTCGCGTCGTTCCTCGTCATGCTTCTTCTGATTCGATTTAGAAGATGACCTAGGCGGGTCCTGAAGGGTACTAGACTTGCGAGGTCTTTCGTCTGAAGACAACGTTTGCTTAGGCCGCTTCTCTCTTGTCTCGCTGTCAAGACGTCTTCGTTTGGGCGGAACTTCACTGTCATCCTTATCACCATTACTGGGCCGGTCGGGTGTGACGCTAGCACGGTGTCTCTTAGTCGATCCGTCGCCGGACACCGACAGACGGTCTCGAGATTCATCTCTTTTCAGGGCCTTGGTGCGGTCATGGTATTTCTCGGACAGCTTCTCAACCCTGTTCTTGTCATGCTTATCGTGTTTGTCGTGTTTATCATGCTTGTCGGCTGGTTCCTCGTGCTTTGGTTCATGGGGGCTTGTGGGGTGTTCCTTGAAAGACGATGCGTTCGATGCCATACTAGCGCGTCGTTGCCGCTCTCGTTCTCCTCGAAGTTCGCCTTTGGACACAAGCTTTCTTCTGGGCTTGACAGTTTCGCCTTCTGACGAGACGCCAGCAGCATCGGAGTCAGCATGCTTAGATTTGAGCTGCTTGTGTGAGAGTGTAGGTGATAATTCTCGATCTGAGACGTTGATAGATGGGATCCGATCTTCCTTTCGAGGTCGTCCTGGGCCACGCTTTGAGAGCGTTTCATCTCCATGATTCGTGTCGGAATTTGATCTCCGCTTCTCCCTGGGGCTCGCGAGCTTGGTAGTGGCCGACTTCTTTTTCGGTTCTGGACTAGAGAGGTTCCTCTTGTGCAGTCGAGCTTCATCCTTGTCCTTCGTCTCAGCTCGCCTCGCGCGCTTGGCTTCTCGCTCTTCACGATCGCCGCGTTCTCGGTCGCGTTGCCGAGTAGGTGATTTTGTCTTGGCTGAGTCCTTGTGAGTTCGCTTGTAATCGTCGTAAGCGTTCTTCAGCATGTGCTCCTCGTCTTTCCAATTTGGACCGGCTCGGCGTCGCGCAATTTCATAGTAGGTCTCGCCCTTGAATCGTCTTGTTGGGTCGAAACCAACCTGCTCCAAAAGTAGTTCGATTACTTTGATATTTTCTTGTCCAATTGCTGCTAGTATTGGTGTTGCAAATTCTGGTTGTACGGCTGATATAGGACCTGGATCAGGATTGGCCGCTCCCAAACCCAGGAGTAACTGGATGACCAGATCGTGACCACCTCTTGCTGCAGCGACCATAGACTCGGGATCGTTATATCCCTCCTTCACTTGTAGGATTCGGGCGACAGTTTCCTCATCTCCTCGCCCCGCAGCCTGTCGGAGTGTCTTGTCGTCGAGGGGCATGTATAGCAAATCATTTCGCGTTTTGGTTGCGCGGACAGTTCCTGTTCTTCGTCCTGATCCAGGGTTTGTAGCGGGCGAATAACGCGGACTATCTGGTGCGTGCGAATCCCTAGCATCTTGATCTTGGTGCGAATGGTGCTCTTCTGAAGTGCGCCTTCGGTCTCCCGCTCGTTTCCTTGCCTCCATGAGGGCAGCTCGGATCTCCTCTGCGTTATCTGTTTCGTCACTCACACGGTCGATGGGCTCTTCGCCGTTGACGTTGGCCTTTCGGGGGTTGACGCCCGCATCCAGTAATAGCTTAACAACGCCTAAATGGCCGTTGTCGACTGCATCGAGCAGTGGCGTGTCTTTGTCGTAATTGACACAGTCCAGGTTGCATCCAGCGTCGATCAGGAGTTTAACGATGTCTTCACACCCATTAATTGCGGCAATTTGGAGCGGTGTATTGCCAGCGTAGTCGGCAACGTTCAAGTCCTCGGGTCTTTCAGTAAGGCGTGTCTTTGCGCCCTCGTACTCACCTCGCGCACAGGCGCGGGCTAGGAAGGTCTGACCGTGAGCATCGAGATGTTTCTTGTGAGGAGCCATCCTTGCGGGGGAAGCATTTGCATCGGCGGCAGGCGTTGCCAGGTTACGAAGTTTGGAGCTGCGAGGGTGGGGACTGCCACTGGCAGAGGAATCGTCAGAGTGGTAGTCGGTCGAGTGCAGTGGAGGCGGGAGCCGCCTCTTCTTTAGACCAAGGCCGTTGGAAGAGTAGGCAGGAAGCTGGGAGGAAGCACTCCGTCGGTGAGATCGAGACTGTGGGGAGAGAGATCGGTTCTGTGAATCAGGGTGTGACTTTGTTGAAAGATGCTTGTGCTCCTTTTGCAAGCGGCCCGGATCGATGCCAGCACTACTTGTTCGCTGTCGCCGTATCTTGCGACTCTCGCCTTCGTCGTCGGACTCAACGTTGAGACCTTTTCGCTTATGCGACGCTTGATTGTCTCCAGCTTTTATCTTGTCACGGAGGGTTTTAGGATGGCGAGGGTGCGAGTGTTCGGAGTCTGAAGAGGAGTGGGTGTCGTTGGCAAACCGACGACGGTGCTGCTGCCGGTGCTGAGGCGGAGACGCAGGCGCAGAGCTCAAACCACTTGAAGCAGCATCTTTGCCTCGGGACAGTTTCTCGCGTTCGAGGTGGGCCGACAAGCGCTTCTTTTTTACGGGGTCGCCAGTGCGTGCAAGGATTGATGATTGTTTCTGTAGATCGGGTGGGCGATAGCCGGCTGCCTTGATAGAGGATTTGGGGGCATCATGATCGCCATCGCCATCGCCATCGCCGTCGCTTCTATCCTCCTGCCTGACCTTGCGAGCCTTGGAAGGGGAGTGACCATCTTTGCCTGGCAATACGATAGTTTCGGCATCCGAATCGCGATCTTCAGAAGCATCCTGATCGATTGCGGATGAAGAGTTGGGATTTCGACGAGCATCCTTGTCTTTGTCCTTTTCCTTATCTTTTTCCTTGTCCTTGTCCTTGTCAACGGGCTCGGAAGGCTTGGGGCTTACTGGCGGCGGTGTCGACTTTGAGATTTCGGACTTTGAGCCAGGCCGCTGAGGTGAGTCGCCAGCAGGCCTCGTCTGATCGGACTGGGCAGCATTCTGCGCATCCATGACATTTACCTGCGAGGACGACTAGCGACTACCACCATTCTGGTGATGATGGTAAAGACGGGAGGTGGCAGGGCGATGGATTCGCGACAATGCCTTCTGCCTGTGCCCTTGACAAAGACGAAGACGGGTAGAGCAAAGCTGGCGGGCGGGCGCAGACAACGGACACGCACGAAACAGACGAGGCGAGATGGAGGCGATAGAAAGCAAGGCTAAATTATGCGGATTCGAGGGTCGCAATATGGAGAATCGGACGGTGGGAGGCGTTGTCGTTGGCGATATTGAATGAATGAGAATGATGATTGTCCTTTGTTGGAACTAGGCAAGGTAGAATAGAATTGGGGCGAAGGCTTGGTTAGGTTGCCAACGGAGAATCGATAATCGCAACCGGCTGAAAGCGTGAACCTTGTTTTTCTTTTTTTTGGGACGAGTTACGTTATGGCTGAATGCTGATTGAGAATGAAAAAACCGTCTACAGTACGGGTCTTTTGCCCAAGCCAAGTCGAGAGAATAGGTGAGAGTGAGTGCGAGAGCGAGAGTGGAAGAGAGCCAGAGAGAGAAGGCCAAAGGACCAAACAAGGCCCCAGAATAGAATAAAGGACGTGATTGGGCGGTGACTTGGGTTGTTGATTCGTACTGTCTTTTAGTGCCTGGCTGGGAAGGCTAGGGCGATATGCTACGGTCACCCACAGGCTCTTTGACCGCAGTTTATTGGATGCAACAATATAATTGGCTTTGTTAGCATGAAAGAAAATACGGTGATTTGAGAGTTTGCGACGTGAATAGCGCGTCTGTGCCAAAGATGCACGACAATACGTACTTGTTTATCAAATATTGATTCTTTCATACGCAATTACTCGGGCTCTCAAAGCCTGGAGCCCGGGCGAATTAGTGATATCCATTAGTGGGTTCAGTGGCCACTTCAAACTTCAAACCCCCCTGCGGCAATGCAATGCAATGGCACTTGAACATGGCACCTTGATCCATTTTCCTCGCCTTGACTACCAGATACGATACGAGCCCATTGATAAGGAACTTCAAACAAACCAAGGCCAACATGAAACTAACACTCACGCTTCCTTTTCTCATATTTCTTTGTTAACCTTAGCTACAGATTGCTTTAATACGAGCTTTTCACTGTCTTGGGTTAGGTAGAGTTTACCTCATACAGAGTCCCAGCCCGTTTCAATTTCCCCCTCTCCTCATATTAAGCCTGCTATAGCCACTAACAAGTCCTTGCTTCTCCACTTGCAGTGCCTAACAATTCCGTCCCTTTGCTGATCTTGGCCCAAGCACCGTCCATTATCAAACTCCAACGTGCGGCATATCATCGACTGCCAAGGTCGACAATATTAAAACGTCATGATGGATTCGTCATCTTCTGGCTCGGCCGGCGTAACGAAAGATAAAGACAATGAAGTCTCGCTTCCGTCTTCGCTAGAACATGCCAGGATTACTACTCTACCTCAGACCGCGTACTACATCCCCAACTTTATAAGCGAGGACGAGGAGCAGATGATTCTGGATAAAGTGCGTGACTACATCAGGCGAGACACTGGGTTCATTACTCAATCTTATCTCTAGATATCAAGTGCCCCTAAGCCAAGATGGAAACAGCTTACAAAACGACGACTTCAAACATGGCCTTCAGATCTCGTCAACAGTAAATTACTCGACGCTCCGCTTCCTGCGTGGCTCCAGGACCCTGTCATATCTCGTCTGCTGTCACTCCCAGCTCAGAATGACGAACCTGCACACATCTTTGCTGAAAGTCCTCATAAGAAACCCAACCACGTTCTCATTAACGAGTATCCTCCGGGTATTGGCATCATGCCACATAAGTTGAGTACACGACAGGCAACAGACTCTTTGCTATTATATGCTCATCGTACATAGGATGGTGCCGCGTATTGGCCCGTTGTGTGCACGGTCAGTCTCGGAGCCAGTCTGTGCCTGAACTTGCATCACAGCAAAGACGATGGTGCCCTTGATCCCGTGCCTGCTTGGAGGATCCTCCAGGAACCTCGTAGTTTGCTCATCACGACTGACCAGCTGTACACCGACTATCTCCACGGCATCGCCGATACCGAAGAGGATGTCGACCTCGGTGCAGATACTGTTGTCAACTGGGACTTGCTCCGTTCTCCTGACGCCTACGCCGGTGGCCGAAATGTTCGTCAGACTCGCACAAGTCTAACATACCGAGATGTTCTCCAAGTCTCCAAGGTTGCAAACAAGCTCGGCATGTTCCTCAAGCGATGAACAACCCAGATCCTCGGTTCAGCCTAGAAAACAGGTGGGATCATGGTCCATCTTCCAGCCACCTTATCTGCGCCGAATTTATTCGCGTACCATGCCCTGGTGCCGTGTGCTGTTGCGCCCAGGTTCACTGCTGCAAACATTACTCCGCTCAAGACAGTCTTGTTGAGGAGCTGACCCGGGGGTGCGGCAACCCATGCAATGGCAATATACACAAGGCATTCCGCAGTATAGTGAGGGCAGATGAGGTACTTGAACCATCCCTCGCTTGGAAGCGTGTACTTCTTGAGACTTGCCAAATGCCTATGGCATTGGTTTTGTTTGAGGAATGCCACAATATACAGTGCTAGAGCCGATGGCACCTTTCGTGGAACTCGAAGCGAGTGACCAGGAGAATCCCAGGATGCCAGTATTGCGCCTATAACCTGTCAGTTTCCTACACGCTTAAATCTTGCGTGTTCGCGACGTACTAGAACCCTCAGCCCAGACAGAAATTCCCATTACGATGTAATACAAAATACCAAGTGCCCAATGAACGAACCACATAGGTGAGGACCCTTGCTTGAATACATATAAGCTCTCGTACAGCCGTCTTAAGCCCTGCAATGCCATGAACAACCAGGCCACAAAGACCTGCTCTAAACTCATTGACGGCGCTCCAGAACGGTCCTGCAACTGAGCGACTGTCCTCATTACCGATCCTCTAGTAAGATACTGCCACGCCCAGAAGCCCGAAAAGGAGACGGAGATGATATAGAAGTGTAAGAACCACGAGTGAGGCACTTGGCCGTATTCTGCCAGGTTCCTGAGGAACGATCTCAAGCTCGCAAGACTCTGGCCTGCCTCCTCTCTCTCCCCTTCTCCTGGTTTCTCGTCCACGGGTCGTCGGGCGCCGTAGTCCGTCAACGCGCTGCGAACATCTTGCGGAAGAGCCTGGACGAACAGAACACCAGCCGTGGCCAAGACGAAGAAACTCTGACACCATTGGGCTGGTGTCAGAGCTGGAGCCATATCAATTGACTTGTACAGGAGCTCATCCATGATTTTCGTGTTTTGTGAGCTGCGTAATTTTATGGTTAAAAAGGGCAGATGTTGTTGATGCTCAAATGAAGCATGTGCTTTCGTATGCCGAGACTGGCGTGGGTGTACAGTGTCAATCGTGCTTCTTATCATCGGTATTGACGTGTATTCGCACTGTATTATCATATAAAGCTTTTATTTAAATAAGTACCTACCTACCTATATATACCCAAGTTAGATAACTTTCATGTTCAGACATGCGTCTCGAAACTTTGCAGGTCTCCCGTACTAGGGGAAACAGCTTATTTATCAACCCACTTTGAAGGTAGGTGTTGCTTACCCTGGACACACGAATGAGCACCTTGATGCCATAATACCGTCCTATACAAGATAACTTCATATGACTAATATATATTCTCGCCTATACATCACAAGAATAAGAAGCACGAGATGGCTTATTATGGTTTTCTCACATATCACAGCTCGTTACATATTGTCAAAACATATTCCTTCGTCTTACACTGAGAGACAGTTATATGTCGCCGTATTATCACCAGAACTTTGGAATACTAACTCAAGCACATCACCAGGAGAGTATTTAAAAGGCGAAAGAGATTTGAGTATCAAATCAATGCAGCTTCTACATAAAGAACGAAAGCAATAAGCTAAGCGAGTGTGTACCGATAAAATGCAAAACAACCCAGTCTATAAACAAATCAGACCAAACCCCAAGACCATGCCCATCCTGTCAGCCGTCCAATCCAAACACCATCACTTTTGACCACCATCCCCGAAAAACTCCGACTTGTCGATCAAGCACTGCTTAGATTCCGCTGCCAAAGTTCTGGCAACGGTTGGAGAAGTAGACGTCCTTGTTCTCAGCGAGGCAGTCGGCGTACTGGATAGCACACTTGGTCTGAGCAGTCTGCCACTGATCGTTGCCAAAGAGGTTGAAGAAGCGGGGCTCGATGCCGGACTTCTCAAGAGTACGTCTGTGCATGTGAGAGTGAGAACGCTTGTCCAAGAAGTGGGTGCTGCGGGTGTTGAGCTTCTTGCAGCTCTGAACATAGGTGGCAGTGCAGGCTTGGTACTGGCTCTTGCAAGCGTCAGAGCAAGCAGTGGACTGCTGAGCACGGCGGTAGGAAGAGCAGGAGTTGGAGTTGCTGTCGGTGTAGAGCTTGAAGGGGTTCTGGGCAAAGTCAGACTTCAAGTCGTTGCAGGCAACAAGAGGAAGCTCGATGCCGCCAACGGGGTTACCGGGACCGTATCCCCAGATGCGGGAGCTGGGCTGCGAGCAAATGTTGGTAGGCTGAGGAGCAATCGAAGTGGCAGCAGGAGCAGGAGCAGTGCTCGAGGTGCTGGTGGCAGCGCAAGGGTAGACGCTAGTAGTAGTCTTGACATTGTTACCACCTGAGGGAGCATTGGACTTGAGGCAGCTGCTCTTGTTGCAGTTGCGGCCACGAGAGCAAGAAGAAGCACAGTAACCCTGGACACCATCGCACCACTTGGAGAAGTCGAAGCAGTTGAGAGCACCGGGCCAGCCAGCGCTCTGGAAGCATGCAGCAATGTTCTTGGCGCAGTTGTTGTAGGCAGTCTGGCAGCTGTTCTGGTCCTGGAAGTCGGGAACCGAGGGAGCACACCAGTTACCACACTTGTACTCGCAGCTGTTGGGGACTACAACAGTGGCAGTGCACAAGGCAGCAGTGGTGGAGCAAGACGTGGTGGTGGTAGTGGTGGTGGTAAGGGGTTTGTTGACTGGGTTGGATGTGATGGAAGTCGTAGTAGTGCTGATAGCAGTGCTCAATGTGGTGGTAGAGCTGCCGGCAACTGAGCTGGAAGTGGAAGAGCTGGCGACTGAGTTGCCGGCAGAGGAGCTTGAGGTAGAAGAGCTGGCGACTGAGTTGCCGGCAGAGGAGCTTGAGGTAGAAGACGAGGCAACGATGGCGGAAGATGAAGAAGCAGGGTTACCGGCCTTCCAACCACAAGGCTGAAGGGATAGCAGGTCTTCAGAGATGTAGATGCTCAGACGGCTAGGTCCACCGCACAACAGCTTCTTATCACCATTGCAAGGCATGTTGCAGTCACCAACATCAGCCTTCATGGTGTCGTTGGCCAGGACGTTACCACAGTAGCACTCGCCACCATACTCAATACCAGCCAGAGGGAAACCTTGCGCAGAGCAAGCAGTCAGGCAACGGTTAGGAGTCATGGTAGAGCCATCAAGATCCATACTCCAGGTGAGAGCACGACCTTTGGGAGACGAGTCAGTGTAGCAACCGTTGGGCTTGTAACCGACAATGGACTGGACAGTTCCGACTAGATTGGTAACGACTCCGCCGAGGTTGGTGACCTTGAAGGTAGGATCCTGCCAGATAGAGAGCACGTTGCTACCACCACAAGTCTCAGTGTTGTCTCCGCTGCAGGGCAAGTTACACTGGCTGTCGTCGACTTGAGCACCGCCAACAGTAGAGCCGCAGTAGCAGACACCCCAATACTTGAGACCAGCATATCGGAAGCCGTTACCCTTGCACTCGGCAACACACTTCTCGACAGTCATGTTGTACTGGTTCTGGCTAGAGCGGTAGATGAGTGCTCCGGCAGAGCTTCCATCAACGCCATCCTGGTAGCATCCAGAGGCAACAAAGGGCTGGAAAGGGTCGAGACAAGACGGAAGTTCGATGTGATGAGCCTGGGTCACGCTGACCAAGGCAAGAGTCGCACCAGCGACAACGGTTCGAAGTGAGAGCATGTTGCTGTTTTCAATAAAGGAAGGGATCGAAAGTTGCAAGCGATTGACGAGGTTGTTAGAATTGGTGTCGACTAACCGGCGCCTCGATGGCGTTGCAAGCGATCTGAGTTTTAATGAGAGTGGTGCCCGAGGGCAAGTAAATGAGAGAATGTGATTGTAAAGAAGAGAGCGAATGAGCTGATTGCTTGAGAAGCTGCTGTTGGATGATGAGAAGATACTGGCATTGGTCGGGGAGAAGGAGGTTATTTATCCTTTGCGTCAAGTCAGAGTCTAATAACTCAGACACTGTTTGCCTCTCATCGATCAACTCTCGAATCCATGGCCCTGAGAGCCACAGACTCAGGAACCGGAAGCCCCGTCCTCCTCCACAATACCAAAGCTTACTCTACAGGGCAAAACGCAGTGATGGCCGGAGGATACTTCCAGCTGCCGAAGAATTCACGCGAGTCGTTGTATGACAAAACTAGAAGCGCTCTTCCTAAACCGGGAGCTGTAGACAGACACCACGCAGCGCCTAACAAAACCCAAGATCGAGGATGTTTGTATTTAGGACTGTTCCACTGGGGCGAGACTGTCTAATAGAGCCCGATTGGGTTAAAAAGCATCCCCAGTGAGCCAGACGGAGGCGTTGGGAGTGGATGGGGCACGCATCCTGCATGTTGGTCCGAAGACATGGGGCCAGCCGAACAAGCGACTGATAGCGAGGCTTGAGACACCGATACAAGCTTAGCAAGGCTGAAGCTCCAAACACGTGGAGATGCCAAGGGTCCAGACATACCCGATGGCTGTCGGCTCTCGTGTTCCTGCAGTGGCAGATGCAGGTACACCTCCAGGAACGAGTCAAGGTTGGCGATCCACTCACCGAGTAACCCAGAATTGCTCTTCTTTCCTCTATACCATTAGCAATGAGTAAGCGGACAAAGAAGGTATGTCATAGCAGAAGATCTAGAAAATACCATGACGATAGGATCTCTCTCGACAACATCCACAATAATAGGTCCTTGTTGGTCCCTGCGAAACATCCCGTCTTCCCGAAACACAAGCGTCGATCTGCAGGGAGCCGATATTCCAAATTCCTTAAAATGCATTAGCCTTAGGTCAGGTCCGTGATAGTTCCACCACCACGATAACCCCATCTTGGGCCTGGTCCTTGTCTCTTGGGCTAGCCAGTGGTTCTGTATATCCAGCACTTGCTGGCATCCTGTCAAGCAAAAGGTATAGCACGAATGGCCCCTCTCAACGTTGCCATGTCCATCCTGCCAAGACGCATACAGAAGTTGGTCCAGCGTCTACCATCGGAGAGTCTGTACCGTGAGAATCTAGATGATTGACGTGCGGTCTGGCCGAGCTCATGGGTCGCCGGATTTGGTCAAGATTGATGGATAAAAGATACTTTAGATTGACCGCCTCTGGGCAAAATTTCATTGGCTTGTCCAGCTATGAATGGCCTTTATGGCGTTGCCTTTATCCATACGGGAAGTATCAAGCCCCAAGTTTTGTTTGTGAAGTCGAATTATGTTGTGCTTGAGATGGAAGTGATGTTATCGATGTACGCACGTGATCATCTGACTTACACGAGCTGCAGGGTAACATTCACCAACAAAGGAGGACTCAACAATATCTAGGTACCTAGATATTGAATCAACATCATGAAAGCTAATGGCTTTGAATGGATTAAGTTCAACGTGCTAATACATCAGACCTCAACATTATAGACTCATCTTCAACTCTTTCACTAATGGCCGACACCACCAACTCCACGGCCATTTGGTACACAGAAAGAAAAGCATAACGCCTCGTAGCACCATGGTAGTTTCCTTTAATCGCCGTCATTTCTGTCAATGACCTCATATAGGCTCTACTGCTGACCTTGAACCAAAATCTCTTCGGCTGGTCCGTTTGGAAGGCCAGTTTCGCCCATCCACTTCGTATTAATCGGAAACCGGAAGTTTGTTGAGGATCCCAGGATCCAGGAACCAAACTCTCAAGGAGAAACGGTCTTTTGACGGTTGTTATCCTATACGTACTTGCCTTCGTTGAGGTACATGGTGCCCTACAATTGTTCATGAACGTACACTTGATGGATATCAAGGTCAACAGGCTTCAAAGCTACGTAGCTAACTGACCCAGTCTTATCCTATTTTAGAGCTAACTGACAGAGGAAATATAGAATTTTGCCAAGAGAAACACCCGGGTCACCAAAATAAGACATTTGTAATTATGAACTTCTTCATGTCTATCGTAACCAATATGCTACCCAGATTCCCGGTTGGTGACTCATTAGTCACGGCCAAGAGATCGTCTACTACCCGTCACCTTTCAAACCAAACAGCCACATCAGCCATGAGAAAACTCGACCAGGTACGAGGAATGCAAACTAATAGACAACTGAGCTAGGCGGGCCGTGGCACTTAGCTTCCCTCTGTTAAGGCTGTAAGAAGTCATCATTCATCTACCCAGTGCTCTGACTCTCTTCACTCAGATAACCAAGAGCTTGACTACCGAAAAACATTGTAACATGATGCTCGTATGCTTAGTCGTCTTGAATGAATTCCTACTACGTACTACTTTTGCTGCCTTCCAATCTCTGCTGGGCTCAGTCCTCAATATGATGGATTAGACTGAGCTCTAGAGTACAACCAACCAAACCCTGAACGCCGTTGCGAATCGCAAACAATGCATGTCCGACTGCAATTTCTCCCCCGTCATCCCTCCATCACTTATTTGTTCCTCAGATGGGGAGGAACCCACTTGCCAGCTGTTCGTGATGGCGGCAGAGTCTCAGTAGGAGCGGGAGACTGCTTTCGATCCTCTTCGCCACGACCAGAGCCGCCTCGGTCCATCGGCGGCGCACCACCCCGAGGCGCGAAGCGAGGGGGAGGGGCAGAGGAACTGGCATCAGCTCCACTACCTCCCGCAGCCTGTTTAGCGGCCTCACGTTCACGCCAACTGGGCTTGCCACCGGAAAGGGCAAGTCGTGGAGGACCACCGGCAGAGGGTCGGTCGTTGGAATCGGACCTCTCTGCGGGGGGTGCTCGAGCAGCAGGAGGGGGAGGAGCATCGCCAGAATCACGCTGGGCCTCACGCTCTCGCCACTTGCCGGAGCCAAAGACAGGTGGTCTCCGGCCCTCGGCGGGTTCTGTGCGCTCCGGTGCACGAGAGAAACCGCTAGGTTGGGTCTTCTCGGCCTTGCGACGAGCCAGAGCCTCTTCCTCTCGTCGTTGCTGCAGAGCAGCCTTCTCCAGCATCTCTTGGCGCTCCTTTTCTCGCTGCTCCTTGAGCTTGGCGAGCTCCTCCTTGCGAGCATCCTCCCGGACGCGCTGCTCTTCCTTCTCACGAGCTGCACGTTCTTCGGCCTCGCGAAGCTCACGCTCCTTCTCCTCGCGCTCACGCTTCTCTCGAAGACGTCGGTCGCGAACCTCCTTCTTACGCTGAGCGATTTGCTTCTCAAGCTCCCGCTCGGCATCGCGACGGCGCTTCTCAAACTCATCACGACGGCGCTCGTGGAGGGAGTCGCGGAACTCCTCGTACTGAGGCACCAGTCGGCCAAGTCGGTGCTTGAGCTCAACACTCTCCTTGTGCTTCTGCTCAGCATCCTGGAGGGTCTGAGTCTTGACGGTTTCGTAGATCTTACGATCTTGCTCAATCTGCTTGGCGTAGTCCTCGGACAACTTCTTTGATTCCTCCTTACGGAAAGCACGTTCAAGATGATCGAGACGCTTGCCAGTGACGCGAAGACGCTCGTTGACATCGTTCTTCTCGCGCTCTAGCTGAGCCAGCTTCATGGCACGCAGACGGTTGCTGTCGAGGTTGTCCAGATCATCCAGATCGATGTCGATAGCCTTATCACCCATCTTGAGATCAGCGATCTGCTTCTTGAGCTCCTCCTTACGGACACGGTCACGCTCAGCCTTGAGACGCTTGGCCTCACGTTCCTTCTGCTCAGCGGCAAGTCTCTGATCCTCAGCCTCCTGAAGAGCTTGCTCACGAAGTCTCTTCTGGCGAGCGTTCTCCTTCTCCTTCTTGGCCTGGATTTCAGAAGCAGCCTCCTTGCGCTTCTGGATGAGCTCCTTTCGTGAAAGAATGTCGAGATGCTCCTGCTCAGCACCAGCCTTGGCGCGGGCGAGAGCAGCCTCGCGAGCCTCGAGGCGCTCCTTGTTGAAGCTGGGGTCGATGTAGTGGCAGGTGGTGAAAAGAGACTTGGCCAGGCGGGTAAGCTGAGACCGGACAATCTCAGATGGAGTGCTCTGAAGACGCTGGACAGTACCGGTCTCAGACTCGGCAGAGCCTGCGGAGGATCCGCTGTGGCTAGCCTTGGAGGATGAGAAGACATCGTTGTCAAAGCTCAGGACACCAGTGGCGTGGGCCATGCGAATGGACAGGTCACCCTTCTTGTTACCGTTCATGATGAACTTCTCAATGGTTCCTCGAGTGACCTGGTAAGGCTCAGGGAACTGGGCCAGGCTCTCAACGAATGACAGGTCAACAGTTTCATAGACCTGGGAGAGCTGCTGGAACAGACGGGTAAGGATAACCTGCTGCAGAGGGAGGATGTACTTCTCCATCTCAGCATCAGCACCAATCTTGGTCAAGATAGGAGAGATCTTCTGGCAAATAGAGAGAGGGTGGAAGTCAACCTCCAGAATTTCGTAGAGCTCCCGAATCTCGGGGCGAGCACGCTGAAGTAGAGACTTGGAGAGGGCATCCCGGAAGAGCTTGACACGGGTAGGGGCTTGAGACATGCCGAGGAGATGAGTCAGGCGAGAGTTCTTGTTCTTCTTGGCCTCATCGAAGTCAACCATAGCACCGCGAGATCGCGAGGTGCTGATGACAGGGATGGCAAGAGCTGAGAGCACGACGAAGGAGGCCGCCTTCTGGAGCTCGGCTTCGGAAGCAGGGGGGTTATCAGCCTTCTTGCCCTGACCACTAGCAACCAAAACAGACGACTGGCGGAGAAGGGTGTAGTAACGCGACCAAGCAGCAGCATGGAAGAGGTAGTTCTCGCCAACGAGGAAGATTCGTGTAAGCTTCTCGTAGTAGTTGGCCATCATGACATTCTTGGGAGGTCGCTTGCTGAGGTTAAGCAGGGTGTGGACATCTTCGACACTGCGGAAAGCCTCCTGCCAGAGCTCGAGCTCGACGGCAACGTTGAGCTGCTGGAAACGGGTCTCGAGATGTCGCTGGAGAGTGTCGGGATCGCTCAGGTTGATGGCGTGCATCTGAGAAGAGTACTTGGCGGCGGTCTGGACATGGTTGCGGAGAAGCTCGCAAAGACGGCGGAACTCAGTCTTACGGGTGTACTTGAGACAGAAGTCGAAGGCCTGGGCGGCAGTGCTCTGGTAAAGAATCTCAAGACGGGCGTTGTTTCGGAGGATGTCGAGAACAGTTCGGTAAGCCTCCCAAAGGAACTTGAGCCAAGGGGTAACGATGGCTCGATCGGTACGGTCTCGGGACTGCTCGCCGGAGACAGTGGCGAGGAGGATGGACTCTGGAGTCTCGGTGGCCTCGAGATCGTCGATGTTAGAAGTGCCGGCAGTAGCGTCAATACTCTCCTGAACTTCGTCGGCCTTTTGCTGGGCGGCGGTGACCTTCTCAACGGCGAGCTCGATGAACTTTTTCAAGACCAGCTATACATGCCCGAGTTAGCGCCGAAATATCTTAAAAAGCAGCCTGCGGTCTGATGTCGACCGGATGTAGAGTACGAACCTCGATCGTAGCGATATTTGTGTTCTGAGAGATATTCTTGTATTGGTAGAGGGCATCCTTGGCGAGCTTGCCCTTCTTCTGCTCAACGGAAAGTTCGACGAGGAGGAGCATCACGGGCTCCAGAGACATGATAGGAACATTTCGGGAGCGCTTGTTGGTGATGTGCTCATGCAGCAAGGTCAAGGCCGCGGAGGCCTGACCAACGCCGATGAGTTCATGAGCCCGCTTCAAGACATTTTCGGGCTTTTGGTGCGGCGGAGGAGGCTATCAAAGACTTTGAGTCAACATTATGACGAACAAATAGCGTGGAGGAGGGGTAAAGATCTGGTAGATAGATAGGGCTTTCAGGTCACGGCAGCCCGGACAAAGGAAGTTATTGACATACCATGCTGGGTAACCTCCTCTGGATATGACTTGACTGAGAGAGGAGATTTGGAGATGATCCGAGATCGATCGCAGCCGGCGGGGGCAAGTATGCTGAGGAATTTGGCCGGCACTCGTGATGGTGTTGCGAGGCTCGTAGGATGAATTTTTCGATTTTCGTGTGTGGCCGCTACAGTATGCGAGAGAGGGGCTATTGACGCGCTTACGTCAGCATACGTACCTCTGCCAACGATGTGGCTGATCTGGGGTTACAAGCCACAAAGCACAGCCACAGTTTGAGCTGTATGATCCAGTCTTTCTTGCGACAGGACTGTCGTGATAAACTCCTGGCTAAGGCTGTGAGGTACTGGCATATGTGCTCAAAGTAAATTGCGCATCACGCCAGAGTGATTTTTCTCTCAGCTATACTTAGTCCCTAATATGATCTAGATACTTGGTGTACTAAGCCGCTCTACTCAGTATTAGCTGAAGTACGGTACTAGTATGTATTCAGCGCTGCTTCTTCGTAAAGAATAACGGCAAGGAGAAGAAGGTCAAGCATAAATAATACACAGGTCTCATTCTTTACCTTTGCATAGGTACGTAGTGATGGTCCAGTGGCTCGGTTCCATAATTTTGATCAACAAAGACCCTGGTGAATGGCGTCAGTTGGTCCCAGCCTGCTGGTGTTGAACTGTGAGAATAATTTCAACTTGGGAAATCCAGAAAGGATATCGAGTACAGCCAAGAAGAACGAGGTAGTGACCTGGCCAGGGGTCAGTGAATGAAAGTGGCGAATGCACCGGCGCAATCAAACCATGGCAACCAGAGATGGCGCACCACAGGCGGAAGTGGCTACTCGACCTGGCAAGCTGTTGAAGTCAGAGAGTGGAAGACCACTAATCACGGCCTCTTCCGAGGTGTTTATGCTAGCAGAAAAAAAAACTCTCTTCATCCAAGAACGTTTCATTCTCTGGTGACAATGTGAGGCTATCCAGCCTTCTCCCCACTCCAATACCACGATTCACAGCAATATGAAACGGAACGTATTCATCGTCCAGGGTTACATAGCCCTTTCTGAGGCTATCGACCCTGGAAACGAGCAAGGTCCAACTGTTGTGCCATTCCTCAACTCTTTGTGAGAGGAGGGCCTGTGTTGCCAAGACGGGTCTCATCTTAATCACAGACGCGAACCCCAGCAACACTGGTGGAGCTTTGTTGATTCTTTTGCAGAAAATCCTAGGCTCTTAGTTCCGGCTCATTAGCATATAGGTAGGGTACTCCGAATAATTAAGAGAGAGAAAAGGAGGGATGCGTAAACAAAAGGACGCGTTATTGATCCTTTGTTTGTTTGCGAGAACGACATCTGGTTTAGAGCTAAAGGCGCGCGGTAAATGAATGCTTTGTTCTCTATTCTTCGGGCATGATACTCGAATATTTCAAGGTTTGTCCTAGCCCACAACGAAAGCAGCCCCTTTATATCTGCAGGCCGCTACTGCAGTGTTCCGAGAGCGGGAAGTGACAGAAATGGAGGCTCTGAGCGTTCGTGTAAGAAGAAACAAAGCTAAAGACATATCCGGGAGTTGGCTCAGATACGGTATACGGATACAGTTCAGAGGTTCGTTGGGGATAGTGCCGTATGAGTCTGCTGCGGTAGCCTCGGTTCAAAATCTGCACCCAGCGGCCAAGGTAACAGACAGGAGTTTGGACGGTCAAGAACTGGATAACCTTTATCGTGCCTGTGCTGCCCAAGCTTTGACTTGATCAACGTCTCATCCTCGTCCAGTGAACTAAGTTAGATGTTGTTACGAGGGCGTATTGCTTTCCACTCCCGCATTCTGGGGCTGATCGTCCCGCCTATTGCCGATTTGACCAAAGCTTTGAGGCCTTATTCATTTTTGGCTTTTGAATGGGGATACTCATAAGCTCATTGGCGAGAGAAGATGGATGTGAGCGTCATTTCCCTCAGGTTTGTCCTCAACAGTATCTTCGGGCATCATTCGACTGCCCCTTATCTTCCCAGGCGGTTTTGAGCCGTCGGCTTCGGCCTCTTGGCTTGGAGGGTTGCTGATTCAGGACCATCTCCTCATAATATGAAAGGCAATCTGAACTGACTGTAGCTTTGCAACTAGAGGAAGCCTGAACGTAAACGGATTGGGTCCAGGCTTCGGGGCCATGGGAAGGGAATTAGACCTAGCTCCGCAGCCCCGCAAGCGTCCAATCGCGCGAGATTTTTGACAGGCCTTTTCGTTGAAGTTACAGCGAGCAACACAAATTGCATCTGTCCGTTGCTGCCAACAGTAGCACGGCATATCAGGGGCCCGACTATAGGTACTATGGATGAGCCATTTCATGTGAAAATTCGATAGCGGATAGATGCATGAAATTCTGCAGTGACTAGTACTTGACCTGTATCGCCTGTACAGCCCCATCCTGAGCCATTGGGTCCATTTTGATCACGTACAGTAAGATGATGAACAGTTTATCCCCTGGACCACCTTGCACTCTATCAGCCCCTAGCAAGGCCCCCCAGCTGCTGCCCCTACCCCCAATTTCCATGCCAGGGCTCCCGCAGTAAAGAGCCACAGCTCCCAGTGCACGAGCCACCAGAAGGATTGCCGACTATTGGTTCATTATCTGCTAGAGTGACTCCACAACAGCCTCTAAGCCCTGCTGGTGCTGGTGCTTCCCGCGACTTGGACCTGCTGCTGGCTTTGGGTTAGGTAGGTGCAGGTACAGCAGGCAGGTACCTAGCTCGGGGGTTTCCTTCCACTGCAGTTTCCCCCCCTACCGTCCCCCGGCTCCTTCCCATCACATTCTCGCTTCCGGCTGTGTCTGCTCCTGCTGTTGCTCCTCCGGACACCACCACACCTTCCTTACCTTTTACCCTTCCACTTCCACTGGGCTTCCTCTTCCATTTTCCCAGGCCACCTCGACGGACCCTTTTTTTCTTCGTCCTTCATCGCCGTCTCAAACGTCGCCGTTCAACAATCGCCCCGACGATCGATCCTCTCGTTCACATTCTCGTTCGCGTCCTCTGCCGTTTCAGCAGCTCTTCGCGTCATTATTTGACTCGATCCCGACTCCGTAAGTCACATTCTCAGCAATCGAGTCCGCCTCGCCGCCATCAGGGGTGGACGATCCAGGCATTTGGGTGCAGCAGCAGCAGCAGCAGCAGCAAGGAAATGGGGATTGGCAGAATCAACAAAGACATCGACGACACTCCCTTCGACTAGCTTCTTGCGATAAAATAAAACATTGAGCGAGGCAATTTCGAATGGCGAGGGACTCGTTTGTTTTATTTATTGATTAGCACTGCACGCATCACCCAACGCCTCGGCCACGCTTCGAATTTAACAGACTTGTGACCTGAGCTTGCTAACATTATACATCGATCAGTTCTCAACCTGCTCGCGCGCCCCTAATTGCTGAGACTCATTCACCAAAACCTCTCCCACTCTGTCCACCTCGGCACCCCGATCCAAGATGCCTCAGTACACCTCGCGAGATGTCGGCGATCCTTCGCAGATCAAGAAGAACAAGCAGTCGATGGCCGATCTCAAGCTTCGACGACTAACCGAGCTCAACAACCGCTTGCGCGAGGATCTTGAGCGAGAGCGCATTCCCGTCAGCACAGCGTCAAAGAGGTGAGTCGCTTTTACTGGCAATGGATTGAAGCGTGTGCACGATTACTAATGCCACTCAACAGCATCATTGCCTACTGCAATGGCACTCGGGACTACATGGTTCCCTCCGTCTGGGGCGCTGTCCCCAAGGGCGAGGATCCTTATGCGCCGCAACAATCCGGCGGCTGCTGTGTTGTCATGTAATACCTATTCCGACAATCTTTTCTTATTACCGGTTACCAAAAATCAACAACTACGCAATGTCGACGATGATTCAGCGATTGGAAGGAGGGCCGCAGTCAATTTTGATATGTTTGTGATGCATTTAGGGGGAGTAAATCAAGGAAATCTGAGTATGGGATACTCGGACGGCAAATTCGGAATTGGCCCTGAATATCGAAGCGCCTGCTAGCGACATGACAACGACACCCACGATCGTCATTGGGAAGCTGTCAGGAACGAGTTGTCCCGCTGACGAAGCGCGAGCAAGAGGGAAAATGCCCTCGCCCACATGATCCAGCTGTAGGCCAGGGACCCAGATTGAGATACCCAAGATACCAATTGAGCGGGTCGTACAAGCCAAGAGCGAGAGCAGGAGAGCTATAGCTGACAGGAGCCTGAACGAGGTTGAATGTAATTTGTCTCGGGGCATGTTTTGTTTGTCCTCTCGAGGACGGGACAGGGGCACTGCTAAGAGACGTGGGAGGGAGAGGTGATGAATAACCACGCATCTGGGTCTGGGTCTAGGAAACGGTTATGGATCGGGCTCTTGCGTAAATGTAATAATTCCCATTTTTTATTATCATTCTGTTAACTTCTAGTTACCCTTTCCATGTCGTGTATGTTTGCCAAGCCAATATAATTTTTGTCTTACGATTCGATGAGCTAAATTTTTCCAACCGTACGTTTAATATGATTTTTTAACAACAAGAATTCAGAGAATTAGTGCTCTAAACCTCTGCTGTATTTTGGTGTATGAATTGTCAATGGTTGAACACTGCTATATTTCTTGATATAGTTCGTTCCCATTGTCTATATCACTTCTCCTGCCCTATTTCATTCCCGAGTCACAAGACCTGCGCCTGCCGTTCGCAGACTCAACTCTGCGTTCGACCGATCCGATCTCACCCAATCAAAGCAAGGAAGGAGTGGGTCAACCAACGACCTGCTTCTCGACTGCGGGGCTTGCGTCACAACTGGAGGGGCAGAAGTGCAGGCGCAATAGACTCACCTACCCGAGTAGTACCATACCTGTATAATCACTATAATAGTCAGATTATTTGATATATTCACTTACCTATACTGCATACCTGCCATCTTACAATCCTCCTCACCTCGATCGATTCTGATCCTCTCAAGTCTGCATAAGGATCGCCGCTAAAACGGATTGACTTGTTGCCAACCTAACACAGCCAACTCAAGCCTTTGAACCCCAACGCCGCGAGCAAAAAGTCAAAATCGGGTAGTTGGCAGGCAATAGAAAAGAGCCAAGAATAGACCACGACGTTCCCGGAAACAACTGCATATTACATACATGTACGATGGCAAGTCAGACGCCTCTTCCCCGCGTCTCGATCCAGTTCTGCACCCAGTGCAAATGGATGCTGCGAGCAGCCTATGTAAGCTTGACCCCAATATCATATATCGAATTACCAGTGCGTAGGATAAATTAACCATGTGCTCGATCGAATACTCCAGTACGCACAGGAGCTCCTCTCCACCTTCTCTACAGCCCTCGGTGAAGTTGCTCTCCAGCCTTCGACGGGCGGCACGTTCATCGTCTCCATCACGCACCAAGCTCCCGGCGCAGAAGCTGCCTCGACAAAGGTTCTCTGGGATCGGCGTGAGGATGGAGGATTTCCCGAGACCAAGGAGCTCAAACGGAGGGTGAGGGATGTCGTTGAACCCCAGAGGGACTTGGGCCATGTGGACCGTGATCATGGCAAGAAGAAGGATGGAGAAGAGGCCAAGGCGCAGGATAGTGAGGACAAGAAGCAGACCGAGACTGGGGAGAAGGCGTGTGAGGACTGCCAGTAGTACGATGGTTGCCTGCGTTCTAGGAATGATGAGATAGATCATGTCAGGTTCACATCCCTGCCGCTCACTCTCACTAGGAACGTCACTTTGTCCTACCCGGATCTAGCATACGTCCGAGCATAGACATATACAACCGAGTATATATATAAATATATATATCCAGAACTCAATCCATCCTCCTAAGCCAATTGTTCACCTTGATTTACAAACTCAAAGTGAGCAGCTTCCGGGACAACCTCACTGGACACTTGTGGCAAAGACAAGACACAGAACATTATTCACCAGAATTCATACAGAGATTAACATCATTCTAACATCCTCTCCCACTTCCACCGCCTCCACCGCCCCTTCGCGCAAAATCAAAGCAACGCTCTCCCACCCCCATTGAACCCAGCTAAAAGCACAAAACGTATACAGAGGTTGCCCTTGAGCAACGAATAAGACCACACAAACCTCGTCCAAGAAATGCAACATGGCCGCTAAACGCTCCCAGCCAGATTAGCTGTCGATGGATTATCCTCGTCATCACAAAAATGAAAAGAGTGAGAGAAAATATCAGCCTCTCGAACTGCGTACTTCCACGGGCCAGCCTACGCGGAGCAGACATATAGCATCAGATCGTCTGTCCCGTGGATCATGCATGGAATCCGAGAACTGTGTGCAACTCAAAAAACAAGTTTTGTCAATGTTTTATCTGTGGAGCTAAGAAACAGCCGTTTGTCGTTATCAAGTTCGCATATAGGCATTAGAGACGATTCGGGTTTCGCAAAAGTCAGCGTCGCGGTCCGGCGCCTCTTAAGTTCCGTCACCCTCCCAGTGAACCAACATTCCCTGCCACCATGGAGTGGCAAGGCTAGCTGCGAGACGGCGGAGATTGGGGGTGCGCTTCGATCGAGACACATCTCGAGTCGAGTCGTTCGTTCTTCGTCGCGGTGGTCATCCACGTCGTTCGAGGATGTGATCATTTAACGTCGGCCGAACCTGTTGAAAGCAAAAGTGTTGGTATAAATTCTTCATTTCTTAATCTTGCGTGGGGAGGTGACTGGCGTGCTTGTACGGCCAGATACGAGTGGAACATACTTTTGCTTCTTTTCAGCGGGTTTCAAAATCTTGCGACATCGAGTTAGCATCATCCACACCGAGTAAGCTTGTCACGTAAAAGCTCACCTGGAAAGAGCAAAGCAAACTCTCGTCAACGCTCATCATGGCACCAGCGTTGTCGAATTCACCACAGTAGTTGGGCGCACTGAATAGTGTAACCAGCTGGCGCTTGGAGAAGAATTCGTAGCCATCCTCAACAACTTGGTGAGCTCGGCAGATAAGGTCCATGTCGTGTTTCTGAAGGAAACGAGAAACAACATCAGGGCCGAATGTGAATGAAACACCGCGATCGTTTTCGCTCCAGCCAGTGATGTCCTTGTCGGGATCAGACCACAGAAGATCGCAGAGGAGACCGCAATCAGGAATCTAGGGACTTGTTAGCATACCGATGGCCTAGAACACAACGCGCCCCATCCTTGGCGCAAAAGAGGGTGCACTCACATCAGTGGGACGCATCACACGGCGGATCTGCTCCATAGAGTTCAGATCGGGGCTGAGACCGCCGTGCATGGTGAAAATCTTCTCGTCAATGATAGCGGCGATGGGAAGGCAGTTGAAGCAATCCGTGAACGTCTTCCATAGCTTGATGTTGTAGCGACGCTTGCACTCGTCGTAGAAACCATAGATACGGTTGATGGAGGCGCACTCGTGGTTACCTCGGAGGATGAAGAAGTTCTCGGGGTACTTGATCTTGTAGGCGAGGAGCAAGCAAATGGTCTCAAGAGACTGCTTGCCTCGGTCGACGTAGTCACCAAGGAAGAGGTAGTTGGCCTCGGGTGGGAAACCGCCATACTCGAAGAGTCGGAGGAGATCGTAGTACTGTCCGTGGATATCACCGCAGATCTAGATGAGGCGAACGCGGGCAAGTCAGCAAGGCAATCCCCCTTGGCGCCCAAGTCTAGAGCACCAGAACCTCGTTCCAAGCACCATCTCTCAAACTTGTGAGGCGTTCGACGTGAAACAGCTTATAACATACCTTGATAGGAGCCTCAAGCTCGAGAAGAATGGGCTGAGAGATGAAGATCTCACGAGCTTTGGTGCAAAGATAACGAATCTCGGCCTCAAGAAGCTGAACCTGCTTGCCGGGGCGGCTTCCTCGCACCTCGAGTAGCCGGTCGATTATAGAGTCGAGATCGACCTCATGTTGGTCTGCCATCGTAAAGGATTTTGCTGGCGAGAGCGTGCCCGCAGTGAGAATAAGGGAGGGTGGCGCGGGGGAGGAGGGAAGCGGCAGACAAGATCGCTAATCAGAACAACTGCGGGGGGCGGACTTGTCGAGCGGAATATGATACCAGATGGATGCACTTCACAAAACCTGGCCGAGTCAGCCGGTGAAACCGAAGCAACAAGATGAGACAGAGCAAGAGACGAAGGGAATGAAACAAGAAGATATTTTCTCGAGCTCGCAAACGCCGCAACCGACAAATGTGAAAAATGTGACGATGAATATGAGGGCAAAGATGCGGTGCGTTGGTTACGTTGCGATGGTGGAAATACTGTATGTAGGTAGATGTAACGAGGGGAGTCTAGAAAATTTGGAGGGGAGAAGCCGGAGGAGTATGGAAGCGGGCATAGCGTGGGAGGGGAAGAGGGGAGAAGAGACGGAGACAGAGACAGAGACAGACAGCGCGAGCCATAGAGAGAGAGAGTATGGGGCGCACACCAAAACTTACCTGCCAAAGGAAGGGATCACGTCTCTAGCAGAGAAAAGGTCGAAGAGCGGACAAGACGGAGAAACCACAGGTACGAAATCAACAAGTTGATCGAGAATAGCAAATCGTCGATAAGGAATTGCACAGAGCAATCAGGTCACGTAGAGTGGGAAGAAAACAGCCGGGTCGTCGTCGTGGTTGCCGCAGTGGGCCACCGACTTTGGGTTAGGTGTTGATAGCTGTACAGCACCAGAGAGACGGGCAGGTACAGGGC
>JABFFF010000546.1:0-20035 GCA_013623665.1 Fusarium sublunatum | reverse complement strand
GACTTTTGACCCCAAATTTTAGGGTTCTGTCATTTCCCCAAGGGAGGCAATGATCTCAGATCCATCTCTTGCCGCTTGATTTGCAGGCTCTGAATCTTCCCATCCATTCAAGGCAACATTACTTTCAGCCACTGAGATGACACAAAACGTCTGTTTATCTACTACAATGCCTCTTTTCAGCTTTGCTCGGCCATTTTGCTTTTTGTTTACTTGACTGTAAGTAAGCCAGCCATACATTCGCAGCATTACATCACCTGGTCCCCGCCTCTGGCTTGTATCCCTTCTCTGGTTCGCCTTCAACGGTCCAGCTCCCCTCCCCCCATGTTGAGGTAGTCGGCAATTTGCTTCTTTGATGCTGGTTGTTAGCTTAGCGTCGGCCTCGATCTTTAGCGTCTGCCGTTTTACCCTCCAACAACCAAGGTACACTACAATACAGACATGCTGAAAGCCATCCATCCACTCGCCAGGCAGAGCCCAACAGCGCTACTCGAAAGGCCCATCATGTACCATTCCCAACGAGCCAGCGGACTTTCTTTGGGTTTGACTTTGCACCACTCCATACGATCAAGCTCCGATTGGTACGATATCTTTGACGCCAAACACGACCTTGACGCCAAACTGTGTTCACACCCCACTTACAAAACAGTTTCCACTCCACCAAAAGCCGCTCCGCGCTTCTCTTCAAGGTCGGGTCACTACGTACAGTTCCATCAACTTGTTCTCGTTGTCCGCAAGCGTGATATCTCGTGAAAAGTGTCAGCGGGTATCACCCTAGTGCTCAAGAGTTATAGAAAGAGCAGGGAATATCCAGGTACGCCCTTGACTTGGATTCTTCCTCCAATGTTCTGTATACATTGACTGTTGTTGCCCCAAAGCTTCTGGGCAATGTCATGCCGAAAAGTATCATGTCTGTCAGGCTCCCCCTCAGCTTTCAACAAACCTTGGTTGTCCCGACTACCTATTTAAACAGCATCAGTTTGCCATTGCGCCCGAGCAACATAGCCATTCATAGTTCCCAATTTTATCTATATATCGTTATCATTTCCACCCTGGTATCGCTCGTTTTAATCTATCTACTTGAGCCGCTTGGACCCTTTTTGTGGCTAACTTTACGTCTGAGCCATTTCAGGCACAGCAAGTTCCAATCAAGCAAGGGCGAAACGAACGTGTTGGTCATTATCATAGCATTCGGATTGTGCCAACTCTGTGGCTGGGTACCTCGACACATCTGTGACATACAACCGCGTATTACATTTTTCTTTGGCCTTTACTGGTTAACGCATTTCTTCACCCAACACGGCAAACAAGTTGGGTTCTGAATCAGAGCATTGATCCAACAATTGCGTCTTCAAGGCCCAACGGGGAGAGCCCTGGAAAGCCACTTGGACTTGGTAGTCAGATCCCAGTCGACCCAGCTATCCCGGTCTGGTCCAAGCTCTTTCGAGCCCCTTGATCCCCGGCCTTGATCCCCGGGGACGGTATTCGCTAACAAGAAGCCGCGTCCACCCAGGACAGACCAAGCGAATCCAGCGCGCCCAGGAACAACAAGGACGGACCCAATTTACTCCAGCGATCCAAGGACTTGGAAGCAACCTAAGATACGAAGCCGATCAGCAGAACCTGAACCAAGCGCGCAGACTCAACTAGAGGATAGCTAAGAGTGAATACCGAGCAAGACGTGCGACGACGTTGAGCTGTCTTGAGCTACAGCCAGTTCAGTTAGTACCTTACCCGGAACCTCTGACGCCCGCGCCGCACTCGCAATTGTCGCGGGCGCTGTGCAGTTCCCCTCGTTGTCACCCTCTAACTTCTCATACATCTGAATCCATCCCAAGGTAAGATACCTTAGTTATCACACACACACACACACACACTCATACACACCCCCCAGTCTTGCGTTTCCCATCCTCTCTTTGGAACCCAGAGCAAGTAATTAATGGCATCACGTTTTGTTACTACCTGAGCTTAGGGGCATTCGGCCTCTCCCATCTTTGTTGCTACCCACCAAGCCTTGTCCTCTTCTCGGTCTCTTGTCCATTATCCATTCTCGTCCGTCCACTTACACAAGGCGATTGATACTCCCTCGGTTGATTCAGGCACCAAGGTAGAATCCCGTGTTTCTCCCAGCGCATCTCCGTCACATACCAGCCATTCTGGTCTTCGGAGCACCCATACCTCCCGCGCAGCCCCAAATCTACCAAGCATTGCCAGTCTCCCACCATCTTCTCACTACAGACACTACCGGTGCCGCTACCGTTTCTACCCTACCCAGCTTCGTCCTTCTGCTGGGGTCCTGAGTTTCTGGCGCCCCCTACATTAATTATAACGGCCCCTTCCCCCCATTCACGGAACATTGCAACTTGCACCACACCTGTTCACTGCGACAAGCTGGCGCACTCTTTTCACGTCATTTTCGCAGCGCATTCTATCCGTTCTCTTGCTAACACTGTATCGCATTTTTCAAGGGGCCCTTTTCCTTCCTTCATCACAGCGACATCCGCGATCAATTGCTGACGACTTGGTCCTGGACTCGCTCTTTATTACTCAACCTCAACGCGCGACTTGTTTGCCTCGATTTCGGAGCCGCGTCGCCGTCTGACCTGCTTGCACTGAATCACGATACCTTACCTATCCCTTATCCGCACCTGGTTTTCGTTCCGAATCCCCAGAGCTTCGATAGTGCAGCTGGAATTTTACCAAGGCTTTTGCGATTGCGACCGCGACTGCGCCTGCGACCGCGACGCCTGATTGCGACAGTTCTTGAACAACCGGATCTCCACGATCGTCGCACCCGCTCGACCCCAGACCACTTTGTCCAGCGAATTAAGTGGTGTCCCAACATATGCAACTGTACAGTGGGCGATGAACGTCGACCGGAGCGCACCACCATCCGACCCAGCAAGGATAGCATCTCCAACAGCCAAGCATTACAATCGCGCAAGTCCCTATCCACCCACCAGTACTTTCGCCAGCACCTCTGCAGCGACGGCGATCTCATCTATCACCACATCCTCGGTCGCGCCTACTGCGACGCTTGCAGCTATGGCTACGCCTGGCTTCCTCCCTCCTTCTCACGCCTTTCGATCCACCATGGCGCCGCCATCAACATATAGCCCAAGCACGCGCGAGACTTCTAAGGCTGGAACCACCCCGTTCGCAAGTTCTCCGTCCCCCATGGTTCGTGTTCTGATTCGGCGCTTGCCACTAAACACTTCGGAAGAGTCGCTGCGACTCATGGTGGTCTGGTCGCAAGAGCTCGCTGATGTTGAGTTGCTTCGTGTCGAACAATCGGAAGATCCTGGCTTTCGCTCGGCTCTCTTGCGATTCCGGACAATGGCGGGGGCCCAAGAAGCAAAGAAAATGTTAGACGGGCGCTCAAATATTTCTAACGATGCCGAGATGATTGTCGAGATTCTGTCCAGCAGCCCCATCATTGCGCGACGATATCACGCCGAGACGACCTCGGCGAATACCTCAAGCTCAACATCGTCTGCTGCCTCAGCATCTTCTACAACAGGCCCTAGGCAAGTTTCGATGTTCAACGGTGCCTTTCAATCTCTCGAGAACATTTCTCCTCAGACAAATAACGCATACCCCGGGCACGAACTTCCCAACCCGGACACGAGCGCCCACTACCAGAATCTTTTTTCTCCGCAATCCCCCATTGGCAATCACCTGACCGAGCATGGTCGAATATCAGGCAAAACGCTCATTGCCAATGACTCTGTGGACGATGATGAGACAAGCGATCTCTTGAAGGACCCTGTTGCATATGCTGAGAACGGCGCAACCACCCAACGTAGGGCAACTGCCCCCCAGATCCCTATCGCCAGGCTGACTGCCCTCTCACTTAACACCAATAACATGCCACCACCAGGTCCTTCGTCTCTGCCTCCGTACATGAACATTATGACAGCGCAGTCTGTATCCATGTCTCCATTGGACAAGGCGGGGTTTGGCACTGCTTATCCAGCTATCAACTCGCCGTACTCGCGACATAACTTCCCGCCCGTCAACCCAGCCGACCAGAATCCCCCCTGTAATACCCTTTACGTGGGCAACCTTCCCATCGACACGTCCGAAGAAGAGCTCAAGGCCCTGTTCTCCAAACAGCGGGGTTACAAACGTCTCTGTTTCCGTACCAAACAGAATGGACCCATGTGCTTCGTCGAGTTTGAGGATGTGTCGTTCGCTACCAAGGCGCTTCATGAGTTGTACGGGCAGCCCCTGCATAACAGTGTCAAGGGCGGAATTCGGCTTAGTTTCTCCAAGAACCCTCTCGGCGTGAGATCCGGCCAGACCCCTGCGCACGCAAATTCAAATGCTCTGGGCGGAATGAATGCAGCTATGTCAGGTTCGCCGAATGGCTTCGGGTCAGCGAATAGGCCACCTCCGGGACTCGCAGCTCCTCCAGGTCTCGGGAGCGGTCGGGTTCATTACCATGGACCAGCCGCTCTAAACGCGAACCACGCCGGCGCAGGCTTTCCTGGTATTACAAACTATAACAACTGGAATGGTCCAGTGTACAACGGTCACGTTGCTTCTACATCTGGCGGTGTCAGCACCCCACCAGCGAGCTTTCCGCCGTATATGATGGGCAGGTAACGAATTTGTTCTTCAGGGTGTGGAGGCTATTGTCTGGGACGAAGCCCGACGTTTTCGTTGTTGAGTTCTTCTGCTTTATCTTGCATTGTTTCGCGCTACTATTCATTTCTATTTTATGATTCCCCTATGATCAACACGAGTATTGTTCATTTGCATCGCTTATATACGGCGTTCTCTCTTACTGCGGGTCTCAGCAGCACACATATTCCCAGCATTGTTGGTCATTGAGCAAGGCGCGGGGATGGTCAAGACAATGGATACCCTTCTTGCGCATTCGGTTTAATACCAGTACATGAAGGGGTACCTGGGGGCACCGAAAGTTTGACTTCATATTCACTGCCTGGAGAACCAGCAAATGTCTACTTGAACCTAGTGGAACAAAGCATTGAGACACCTTGACAACGCAATCTAGGCTTCAGCTGGTCAGACTTCAGACCGGCAGAGTCGCCCCAATACCCTCGAACTCGGTCGAATCATATCCGTGCATCAGTACCCTCAACCATTTATCACTAATTTATGAGTCCTCCCCCCACGAGGATGGGAGAGAGAAAAAGAAAAGAAAAAAGAGACAAGAAGATTCGGGAGAGAAAATGTTGCAGAAAAGGGAGCGTCTGCTGAGAAAGCTCACGAGGGGAAGCAACGCAACACATCGCATCGCAACTGTTTGCATGAAAGAGCAGGTCTGTGGAGAACCATGAGTTTTTCGGGTTCATTGGGTTTACGTCAACGCTGGGAGTTTTTGGGACAACATAGGAAGGGTTGGGATTGTTGGAGCATGGAAGAAACTGGAGCGGTCGTCCCGCGTTACATTTGCATTCGGAAGGGATGGAGCATGAAATGGACGGCTACACGAGAACAAGGACTCAACACGCACATGCATATCAAGACAAGGTCCCCCGTCATTCGAATAAACCGCATCTGCATGACGGAGCGATTCGCTTATTTCGTCCACGAAAGGCTGAACCTGGCGTTTGATGTTTATTTCGGTTTTATTTCTTGATGGTTATATGAGGTTTGGTTACGCATGGTGGATACGAAGGTCTTGCAGGCCTTTTACGAAATTAAGATAGGTACCCTTTCATGCTTTTGTCATATTCTTGCATCTGAAGGAAAGTTTGGGTAGTATTGGTTTGGTTGGTTTGGACTTGGGGACAGCAAAAAGCTGGAGAGGAAGCCATGTGTCTGGAAGTTTTGGTGCAGCGCTGCAACAAAGTCTAAGCCTGCCAAGGCCCTGTGGTATTTGGCGTGTGTTTGATGCTTTTACTTCTGCATTGTTGAGGTGATTCACTAGGATTGTGGATGTATGCATTTTGGATTACGGTTAAAACACGCCCGCTTCTTCATCAAGGAGGGCGAGGTGCATCGCATAGCAAACTCGGGAAGATTTCGGTTCTACATACAATTTCTTCTTCTGTATCCCTCTCGTTTACAGGCTCCCGATTACATGGTCAGAATAGCAAATCATAGAATACAAGCACATGCATTTTGTTGGTTTTGTATCCTTTCTGTCTCATGATGTGTCTGGTGTCGTGAATTACCCCCCCTTGAAAGGGATACGTGTTGAAGCCGACGATATCCTAACCAAGACAAATATGCAACTTTTTTCATGCATAAAAGTCCTAGGAATCTTGATCATGTGAGTGTCGGCCACCGTCATAACTATAATCACCGGTGAGGCTTATCCCTCTCGATCAAAACCCTGCTACTTCCCTATAGGCTCTGCCACTTGTACAGCAACGTCGGTTAAGGGCTGACAGGGTAGCATCATGTGGCTTGACACCTTCTGCAGTGGACGCGTGTATAATATGTATGCGCTGTAGCTGGCGCTTCGCCGAAGCGCTTGTGCTTGTGCTCGTGCCTGTGCTACCCCTTCTCGCATCTTCGGGAACCGGTGACGGGGACAGCTTCTTCATAGGGTTGCCGGTATGGCTCTCGATGGGGTTACACTTTCTGGCCTTCCTCACCCAGCTCTGCGGGCCGAGCCCTCGACGGACGGACGGGATGGGCGCTGCGGACGTGAAAGAGCCAGGGGTTTTAATTCGATGCAGTGTGACAGCAGGCTTGTCATGTGGGAATAGCCGACAGAGGAGCAAGGGGGGTCTTGTCGCGTGGAGGGGCGTGGTTGTTCATGTTGTTGCAGGGGGTGAGATGAGGCACTTCTGTGTTGAGACGAGTGCATCCAGATGAGTGTCTTAGTGTGTGGTTTAAGGCTATTGGGTATTTGGCTACGGGGAAGGGAATCCGGTGTGTTTGAAGATGGGGCAGGGTCTAAGTGGTGGGTTTATATCGTTGACTCGACTATTGCTTGGAAGCCGGGTAGTTGTCAACTGAGGACTAGTAGACTCTGAGACTCATGCGAGTGTGATGGCCTTGCACTTCTGTGAGTGATGTCCTGTGCAGGGGTCTCTCAGAAGAATCGAAGATATACTTCGAAAGAGTAGCTTTGGCTCAACTCTCGATGGATGCTGAATTCGCCCGAAGGAGGCCGTTGTCACATGTTTTAACATAAGCTGCTGATAATAACTTGATATTAGGTTCAAGCCTGACGCCTGGGGCTTGATGTAAATGCAACCGAGATATCACTACCCAGCCATTGAATAATCCAGCGACTCTTCATTCGCCCAGCCCAATGTCATAGTTGCCCACAGGTCATGATAGACAGGCTGCTGTCCTTCCATATCGAGCGTGGGCATCACAGAACTTGTATCAAAGTCAGTATCCCAAGCCGATATGTACGGCTCCATGCTCCTATCAAACATTGGACATCCCTGATGTCCCAGGCCTTTTGTCGTGAGCATCGGTGCCGTAAGCATGGCGATACGCCGGTCGTATTTTGCCTTTACTACGCGCAGGATCACACGGCTTGCGGAGAGAACATCCACACGCTTACTAGAGGGCGTTAGTTCATCTGGCCCCTCGCACATCTTTTCGAGGAAGTCGACGAAGCCTAGTTGTGAGCGTGCCCAGACATCGTCCCAGTCAGGAACATCGGTGATGGGGAATGAGAGGCGCACGGCAAGGATGACAGAGAGAATGAGCTTAACCCAGTCGACACTTGTGAAGTAGACAAAGTTGTCAAAATTGAGCAGGTACTCGAAGAGAGCACGGAGGTTGTTGACACAGCGTGTGAGGCGGGTTGATGAAGGATGGACGAAACTGGGTTGTCTCGTATTCATGCGCGTAAGGTAGAAAACAGCACCACCTTGAAGAAAGACGTCAAAGAAAAGGTCGGCGAGCTTTACAGGTGCTGTTTGGGATTAGAGACAATCGATATGCAGCGAGGATAGCTTACATGAACGAGCAAGATGCGGCACCATTGCCTGTCTCAGCTCCTTATGCTGAGCTTCCAGCCCCATCAACATGAGCTGGACTTGCTGATCCGTCTGGGGGTCGTTATCACGTATTGAACTATTTGCTATGCTTGTCAAGCTGGCCAGTCGGACAAGATAGGTCAGGCCGATATCGCCATCAACTTCTGCGTGGCGTTGAACGAGTTCGCAGCAGCTCGCGGTCCACGGTGTCCAGGTTGGGATCAGAATATCCATCTTCTTCCACGAGCAAATGAAGCTGCCATTGTAAGTAAAGGCTTGAAGTCGCGGTTATTTGGTCTGGTAAGGACGTACTTTGACAAGGCGTAATGGTAAGCCAGATATGTTCGTAGCCGGTCGAGTTGGGAGCTGTTCATCTCGCCCGGTATCGTGCTATTGAGATGAGGCGTCTCCTCATCGAGGTCGAGGTCATTGACTATATCACCAGCCATGCGATAGTACTGGAAGGCCTGTTTATTCCTGGGCCTGAGATGAAAGGGATACCTATCGATATTTTCAGCGACATGTGTTTGGTAGTTTTGGGAGAGTCCCTCTTACCATGCACAATAGATCAGAATGCCCTGTAGAAGCTCTATACTCCTCTCACCTCCAGCAACGAACTTGAGACCCAGAACTTTACGGAACTCTTCATCGTACAGGGTGTGCCCTTGTAGAGTCCGCGATCCAGACGCAGCAGCCAGAATGGCCAACAGAACAAACGGTCGTGTCGCTGCAAGACTCGACACCGTCTCTTCCGGTCTCAGCACGATACAAGGATAGTGAACCAACATGGCTCGAAAGGAAACCAATAACGACTCGGCTGAGTCGAGATTGAACTGGGGTTTTGCATGAAGAGACTGGATCGAATGTGTGTGAGACGATGAGGACGGCGTAGGGAAGCCAGTAACAGGTGAGTCCTCGAAGCTGCTGAGGTTTATGTTTGGATCTGATGGAAAGATAGAATCTATGAATCTGGTGTGTGAGTCACGCAGCTCGTCGAAATTCTCGTCGACATCTGATTGCGAGGGTACTTGAAAGTCGATGGTGAAGGTCTTTGACGGCGCTGGAGGCGGTGGTTGGTGGTTCTCTATCGCGCTGTGCTATAGCGTTAGCCATCTTATCAGTAGCTATTCATTGATTAAGGTCGTACTGCTTGGTTCTTCGTCTCCGTGTTCGTGGTCTAGTCCGCGATATGCATTCTTTCTTGGATTCGAGACACCTGTTGCCCCGCCATTGTCAGATCATGCGCTTTCTGCATGAGACTCAATTCTGACAAGGAGGCCTTACTTTCGACAGACTCCAGGCTGCTCGCTTGGTTGACATTTGATCTTTATTGCGCGACACGCTTCGCAGGCTGTTGAGATCCTTTTGCGCGAGGGAGTGGCCTCAGTGGGAGGGGATTCGCTCTCCATTTGTACTGAAGAGCAGGCGATGAAAGCTTGAGGGCGAGGTCGAGCAATTGGCTATTGAAGAAAGAGATTGGTTTGAGGTGTTTGGGGTGAGTGTTTGGGATGAGATAAGCGTCGCAAACAAGACGCGATTTGCGCCGGTGGAATGAGGGCCCGAGATGGCCTCAATTGCCGGCCACCTTCGGATCTTAACTTGAACCCCAGTTCGTTTCCGTACTAGGCCATAGTCTACGTCAGAAACAACTGGAATTGATAGCATAAACTTATATCACGAATAAACTATGGTCAACAGTATGAAAACTGATTTATCCGTTTGCAGGAATGGCCTGCAGTCTCATACCACAATGTTTTAGTGTCTTGCTGATTCATGCTTAGCCTAACCATCGTACGCCGGACCAACACCTATACTAACACTTATCCCATATAATAATACACCAATAAGCCCGAATCAAGTGATACAAGTAACATACCCTTTCCTCCCTATTCATTCGACCGGCGAAAACTTCAACCCGGGGTTGCCCTCTTTCAACGTCTTTTCCACCAACTCCCATAGTGGCAACGCCAGCTTCTTAATCTCGTCAGCGGCCGTCTTGACTCCATGCTTTTCCTGTCTATGCCTTGCAAGATTTGCTGCCGCGCAACGCATCGAGCAATACAGAGAGGCCTGCTTCTGGTCGATGCAGTCTTTGCAAGCCACCGTGTTAGAAGTCCCGTCATCCATCTCGGTGTCCTCGTCATCGTATTGCACACACTTATCTCCAGCCTCACAATCGTGCTCATTGTCAACATGCCCATCCTGTTCCGAGTTAGCTTCGTCTCACATGTGGCACATCTATAAACACTCACGTAGCCCTTCTCGTAGCATTCATCTGAGCAATACACAGTCAACTTCTTCTGGCCGCCCATCTGCGCAAGAGCCTGGCAAAGCGAGCATGAGATGACATTCTTAGGATCCATGGGCTTCGCACACACTGCACAGGGTGGAAGGTTGTACAGGTCTTCGGTAACAGCTGGCGTTTGGGCCGCTTGGGCTTGACTCTTATTCTGCAGCCTGTTTTGCTCAAACGCCATCTTTGCTCTGCGCAACTCATCCAGGCGACTCTTATGGCTGTCCCGTTGCGGTTGTGAGATGATGCTGGCCTTGTGATCCTGTGCAATCCGGTCGATGACTTCTTCGATGGACATGGTCTCGCTCGCCTCGTACGCTTCCAGATACTTTTGCGCGTGTTCCACCATCTCGCCCGTCTCGGAATCCTTGAAAAAGAATGTGATGTAAAGCTGTTTCAGGTCCACTGCGTTATTCCTGGCCGCGGCAATCTTGTCGGTGAGCGAGTCCACATCGGCATCCCAGTTGGCCGGCTTCCCAACACCTTCCCATATCCTCTCGATGAGCTCCTCCCGCCGCTTAACCGGGTCGTCGAGCATTGCTCTCAACTCGTCCTGGTCTGCCCCGCTGTCTCCCGTCGAGAGGAACCGCGGGTACATGCGCAACACCCAGCGGTACCATGCCTCCTTTTCCGATTCGATACTATCCTCGATGGATTTAAGGTCGATTTTCTTGTGGTCTTTGACATCGGTGAACAGAACGTCCAGCTCATTAAGGAACGCTCTTCGCTGTGAAAACCACTCCCTGCCCTCAGCGTCGCAATATCTGGCGCGCATCCTGTCCAGAGCTTTGGGGAAGCACTTTTCACAATCCACCACACTTCGTTTTCCACATTCCTCTAGGCATGTCCTCTTTATTGCGTCCACGTCGTCGGCGCATTGTTGTCGGTGGATCCTCGCTGCGCTTAGCTCTGTCCAATGCTCCGGCAGAGCAATCTTTCCATTTGAACCCATATCCCCTCAAAGCCGTGCTATACTTTGACTCGGCTCTGTTGATTTCCACTGGGGTCTCCTGGTATTCGTCCTGCGATAGTCTCTAAGTTTGGATGCAAGATGGGAGTGAGTCTCAAGTCGTCGTGATCGTCCAAGATAAGCGTTATGAGTAAGAGTTCGAAGTATGTACCAGACCGTAGTGAGAATACGTGGTTTGTTTGCTATTTGTTGTTTCTTAATGTAATGGATGCCAACCTATTGTTCTTGATCAGATGAGAAGCAGGGGTGAAGGCCTCGAGATCTCGAGTCAAGTTGAATTCGCCGAGGTTTAAGCGTTGCCAACCGCCTGCCTGGCAGCTTCCTTCTCGGAAAGTTCCCTTACCTCCAGAGTTTAGTAATGGTTGTTTGGTGATGATGCTAAATGATAGACTTTAAACATCGAATCTTTTGGCTTGTGCTTTAATAAGGGGTATATTAATGCGTAACATTACTTACATTCATACTGCGGAAGCATTATATCAACTTACAGTGCTATGGCAACCTTCACTGAAAGTCCTCATCTCAGAGCATCTACCGATATACATAAACCAAAGAAAATTCAATTGTATGGGTATATGACTGAATCCCAGAGATGAAAGCAAAAATCAACGAAGTTAGCATGTGAGAAATGAGATTTATCGCGGAAGCCCATCCTCCTGTGACACAGGAAGCATGCCCCGTTATGCAATATACCGAGGTTCCCATGGCAATCTTATCGGTCGCATCAAGTTTCATCACTCGAGATCTCGGCGCATTCGTTCCTACACAAGAACCTCGAATAACACGAAGGTCTATACATCAAGACACAATGGTACAGCCCAATTCAATCTCTGGGTACAAACATTCACACGCTAACTCCCTCTCAGGCCGACAAGCTCCGCACCCAGCAGGAACTCGAGCGCCTCCAGGCAAAGTACGTCGGCACCGGCCACCCAGACACGACTAGCTGGGAATGGCGTGTAAACATCCAGCGCGACACCTACTCCTCCATCGCCGGCCACCGACCACTGCTCTCGTACATTGCCCTGGCCGAGAATGAACCTGTCGCCAAGGTTCGCGCCCAGATGATCCGGGTATGTCAAACTGCATGCGACTCGTTGAGAGGAATTATGGTTAACGTACTTGCGCAGAAGATGGTACAGCCTTGTGGTCCGCCGCCGCCGCGCGAAGATTAGAACGTGTACGATATGGACGCAGCCGAGACTTATACAAGAGTTCGAGCGTGGCTAGGAAATTTGGAACGGCGTTCAGGAGCGATACCCCTGTGGAAAGGGAGGATTTAGACATCAAAATGCGACATTCGCACATCTAGCGTGTTGACTTGGTCCTATCTGGCTTTGATTTGGGTATCATATCTCCGACATCACTCGTCTCCCTGCTCTCAGTCCTACATCCGACTGGCTTCCGCAGCGGCCTCTTCCTCCTCCTCTTCGTTCTGGGGTGCCTCCCTGATATTCAAGCTCGACCGCAGCTTCTTCTCCAGATCCTCGCTCCAGCTATCGCCATAGACTTGGCGCACCATGCCCATCACGCCCTCAAGTCCAACCTCTTCTCTTCCGCGCGGGCCGACATGCCACGTAATTGTATGCTCGCCATCTTGGCCTATAGGCGGGCGGTCGACCCTCTTGACCACGTATCCTTGTTTCTCCATCTTCTTGAGGATGACTTCAGTTTTATCCATCGACACGTTCTGGTCCGCGTTTAATCGGGTTAGATACCGCTTCAGCTTCTGCTCGCTCAGCTCTCCGCTGTTGAGCCAAATCATTGAAATTGCGAGGGTGTAAAACGCGGCATAGGTCGCCTCGTCGTCCGCGCTTGGTATTCTGGATGGGTTGAGAATCGCCGCGCTGCGGTAGGCTTCTGGTAATGTCGATGAAAGGATGTAGGAACCCGAGCCGGTTTTGGGCTGTGAATTGCTCTTCATAGCTTTGTCTCATTAGCAGACGCATCAAAATACCACGGATGATCCTTCTACCTTGTCGTTTCTCCTGGAGCGACATCTTTTCTCTGACAGGCAACTCTCGCAGCTCCATGCCCCAGATCTCTCTAAGCTGTGTTTGTGCCAAGTCAAAGATGCGCCTAAATGAGCGCCCCTGGGCTCCGAGGACTAAGGCATTATTAGCCTTGTTTCGACGCTGGAGATCCATGGCCGTTACCTCTTTCCTTGATACCATCTCGTCGAATCACGGTTCTGGAGTATTCGCAGGATAGAGCGTAGCGCACCAACTTCTTGGCCAGTTGGTCGTCGGCGCTTTGCATGTGATGTCGATCTTCGTCCATTTCGTTGTCGCTGGCGTCTTCTTCGTTTTCGTTATCTTCAGAGTCGACACGGTTGCGCTGACGAGGGCGAGCATCTTCCTCTGACTCTTTGTCCTCGACCTGAATGGTGGGTTAGCTTTGTCCTTTGTCTGTGAATCACTGCTGACCACGTACGGGACGGCGCCGTCTTTGGGGAGGCATGATAGTGAGGTATAAGGAGTTGGTGAGTATCTAAACAGTAGCTCAAGCTATGCTATCCATAAGAACAAAGAGAATGTAATTGAAGGCACGGATCTATAGTACTGAGACGCGAGTCGGTACAAAGACGCGTTGAGAGCTATTAATCTTATCGCTTATCGGCTAGCTACTAGCTTATCGCTTATCGGACAAAATTTCCAGCTTCCGGGCTTTAAGTCAAATCGTCAGGTCGTCGAGTCGCTTTCGCAACTTGCTGCGTCGACGGGATTTATCTTTACATATTTTATTCTTCGATGATTTCTAGAGCGGTGCGAGTGCCGCGAATCTGCGTGGCTTGTCGTTTCGGTTTGATAACACAACGCAGCGCAGCGCAAAGCTTCCGAGCGAGTCTAAGCCGTGAAGGTCTTGGTCAACGACGAAGTTATACATCCGATACAGGAAAGCAAGGGGACAACAGGGTCGATCCTTTCATCTCAGATCGAAAAGATGTGCCGGAAGCAGAACTAGATCAAGGGCCGAAGGAGGACAAGCCAACGGAGACGACCGAGTCGAAAGATGCAATGATAGCGACTAACAGCACATCTACGACCGATACGAACGCTGAGCCAACTCAAATACTCGAAGAACCGCAATTGGATCCCAATACAAACTCTCAATCTAATTCTGATCCTGCATCCCCTCTCGAATCGCCTGCCGAGCAACCACTTGGTTCCGGGGAGAAAGCCCTAGACGATCTTCCAGCAGAGACAACGACGAGAAGCGCATCCGAGTTTAGCCCTCATGACGCAAACAAGTCAAGTCATATCTTCGAGTTACCTGACCTTGACGAGCACGATTACGAGACCGACCCTTCTTCTATTTCAAAGAAACGATTTCGCCATCATCTTATGCATGATGAGTCCCTGGGGGTCGAATCGCTGGGAGCGCCGGCCGACGCCATCATCATCAACAACCCTAATAAGTTGCGTCGCGAGAGGAAGCCGCCTACTGTGCTCGAAGCGCAGCCCATCCAGCCACCTACCGACCTGGACTGGCAACAATTGGGCCCCAGCAACGATGGCGTAGAACTCAAGACAGAAGAGGTCGATGCTAACATCGACGAGTTGCGCCCTGACACTCGTATTCTTCGATCATCAGAATTACTCAAGTTGATGGGTACTCTTTCGAATGGATTCACTTCAGGCCAGTTAACCAACTACTGGAGATCTCGTCATGAGCAAAAGTATACGTCTCCTGATATTGTGAACTACTCTTGGATCAAAGGTCAGACCCCTTGGGCGCCCATCGGCATAACGCGGCCCAAAGGTGCCGGCAAGGCTGCAGTTGCCCAAAGGATTGTACAGGATATATGGAAAGTTGATATCCAAGAGCATATGAATGAACTTGGGAGAGCTACTGTCAACCTCGAGCATCACAACTTCAACCTTCTCATGCGTATGTCATTGACTGACTTCAACTGCGCCCGTTGATTGCTGACAACCACTCGCAGACGGTGTAAACAGCACAGGAGGTTTCCTTGGGGAGCTGAGAAGGGATTTCCTTGTGGGCGAGAACGAGAAGATTACGACTGGCACGGAAACGCTCTACATCACTGCGAGAAAGTCAACTACTTACGGTATCCTTGCCCACATTGACCAGGTGCTGCAGAAGCAACAGACCCGAATCATTGATGTGGATCATGAGACTACACAAAAGTTGAGTCTCATTTCGGACACAGAACTCGGGGAGCTTGGCCGAATCACAAAGACTTCACTTGAGCGACTCAGACAAGGCACGGAACAGGTACGATACAACTGGTCCCCAGGGGAAAGCGTCATGGTCTAACCAAGTGATAGAAACTCCTAGCTAGGTGGCTTCCTGACACGACTGAGACACCAGAGACTGAAGACCCTGCACACGTTGTACTTCGCTTGATTAGAGGCCGCGCCTTACCTCACCTCAACTTAGTCCGTCTTGAATGTCTTCCTGACGAACTCAGTGGCCGCCCTGTCGAAGTTCAACGGCAGAATCGAGGCTTGTCGTGGAGAGACAGGCTTCACAAGTGGGCGAGGGTTGTCTCTCCCCTCAGCAAGTCACCCAAAGAATCTCAAACGGCTCTACACCAAGTTTCGTTGTATGCATCCAAACCGGCTCCGGATGCCTATAGAGATGTGACAACCGCGACCTTTGGCCACCTTCTACACAACCCTCTTAAGGCAACTGAAAGGCATGCAAAGGGGGTGAATACTCTCCGCCGCCTTCGTCCCATCTTCACTCCTCTCATTCCCCATCCTGCCGCCTTCTCCGCCCTCAAGCTTGAGAGTTCTGAGCGATTGAAGCAGTCGACGACAATAATACTACACCTTGAGCCTAGCTTAGTTCATACAAGTAGCCATAAGTCCGGCACTTACGACAATCATGCAGTCTGTGTTCGGCTACCCATTAATTCCGACGCCGACCTCTCCAACTTTACCATCCCTCAGAACGCGAGCGCCGAATGCGTTTTTCCCTCGCATACCACCGATGTTATGCTCCCCAAGGAGTGTGTAGATGTACGTCTTAAACATGAACGCTTCCTTACCCTGGATATCAACCAGCCGGGCCTCAAGAAGTTCTTGGAGACGTCGGAATTCAATCTTCTTCAGGGTCGTCTTCGAACACCTAATGTGGCCTCGCTCTCTGTGCCAGAGACATGGGCCAAAAATGATACAAACAACTTCATTGCATCCGATACCAAGATCGATGCCCTCTATAATTTCTGCGGTCTTGAGATCCGCCAGACCATCGAAATGCCCTGGCGTGGCCATCAACTGCAATACTCGAGCATCGAAGCTGGCCAACACGGTGGACAGAGACAGGAGATTACACTCCAGGCTAGCGTTTGGAAGGATCGCGGCCTTATCGGTTTTCCTGAAGACAGGCGAAGCGAATTCTTACAGCTGGTCGAAGAACTGGCTACTGGGAAGTGTTTTTCTTGGTCCGAAGGCTACAAGGCCATCAAGGACCGTCAGCTAGAAGACTACAGCTACGACCTGCCTGAAAAGGAGCTTACTGAAGATATCATCGTGGACATGGACAAATTTGACCATCGCGGCCGGCCGAACTTGAAGAGGCACGAGCAGGAGGCAGAACCGTTCGATAACAAATACTTGCCGCAACGTCGTGATATGACTGTGCCCGACAAAATGAGTAAGGAATTGAAGGACCTGAACGATGTGCTCGATGAGAGGGATAGACGTCCCACTCGCTACCAAGCAGACGGCGCCAAACGTCCCAGCCGTAACCAAAGAGACGGCACCCACAAGGGTTTATCAAGGGGAAACAAAAGGCTCGATGACGGATCGAAGCAAAGAGCCGAGGGCAACGACACGCCCGGCGACGAAATATTTGATAAGCCTAAAGAGCCTACCAAGACTCAGAACGGTGCCCTTCAAGACAACATCGTCCCAGACGCCCCGGTTGACGATTTTGCCAGCAAGTTCGACTTGCGCAGAGGTTCTGCGCCTCCAACGCCCCCAGCTAAAAAAGCCAGCACCAGAAAGTCCGGTACCAAAAAGTCCAGAGGTAGAAAGTCCAACACCAGAAAGTCCAACACCAAGCCCACCGCCAACACTAAGGTCGACGTGTTCGCCAGCAAGTTTGCCGCCCGCAAGGGATCTGATCACTGAGCTGAATAGGTAGAGAAAGATAGGCTACCGCAGCTAGGAGAACCTGACCGTAAACTCAGACGAGAAGGATTGTGACCGCGAAAGACGTGTGGTATTTAACCGGCTATCATCAGGATGATGAGAGAAGTACTTTTGAGATGATAAGATGAAGATGAAGCTTAAATGGGAATGTATATTAGACAAGCATGTGTATTATATGTAACATCAGATAGATTTATGCTTGAAGGAATGTACCTACCAATAGACCAATAGACACCACTACCACGAAAGGACACAGGGCGGGTCCATAGTCCAATCAATCACATCGCAAGAGCGTTCCAGCAGGCTGCGTCTCAAGAGCGTACAACACCAACCATCAAGGCAGAAACCCAAGAGCAACAAGCCACGATAGCTTCATTTGCTTCGGCACATACAATCACATCACACAAGCATGAGAAACAATAGTAACAGCACGAATCACTTCTTGACTCTCTATTCTTTTTTTCATTTGCACAACCTGAGATCCTTGGCCTTTTTCCTGCCACTCATTATGTGCCCCAAGACAAAAGCCGAGTGCTCATGCCAACATGATCATTTCGTCGTAGAAGCGAGTACATCAGCCCTAGGGCGCGCGATCGAAGTCGTAAGATCCCGCAGTAGGTTGTCAGTTCAGAAATAAGTTGCTTATTTCTTAGCAGCCTTGGCAGCGGACTTGGTGACCTTGCCGGAGCCAGCAGCAGCCTTCTCGACGGCCTTGATGACACCAACGGCAACGGTCTGTCGCATGTCACGGACGGCGAATCGGCCCAGGGGAGGGTAGTCGGTGAAAGCCTCAACACACATGGGCTTGGAGGGAATCATCTTGACGATGGCAGAGTCACCAGACTTGATGAACTTGGGGGCGGCCTCAGTAGCCTTACCAGTTCGGCGGTCGATCTTCTCCTGGATCTCGGCGAACTTGCAGGCAATGTGGGCAGTGTGGCAGTCCAGAACGGGGGCGTAACCAGCACCGACCTGGCCAGGGTGGTTGAGGACAATGACCTGGGCGGTGAAAGAAGCGGCACCGGAGGGAGGGTCGTTCTTGGAGTCACCAGCGACGTTACCACGTCGGATGTCCTTGACGGAGACGTTCTTCACGTTGAAACCAACGTTGTCACCGGGCTGGCCCTCAGTGAGCTGCTCGTGGTGCATCTCGACGGACTTGACTTCAGTGGTGACGTTGGAGGGAGCGAAGGTAACGACCATACCGGGCTTGATGACACCAGTCTCGATACGGCCGACGGGAACCGTTCCAATACCACCGATCTTGTAGACATCCTGGAGGGGAAGACGGAGGGGCTTGTCGACAGGTCGCTTGGGGGGCTCGATGGAGTCAATGGCCTCAAGGAGGGTCTTGCCAGTGAGCTTGCCAGACTTGATCTCACGCTCCCAACCCTTGTACCAGGGGCAGTTGGTGGAGGGGGAAAGCATGTTGTCACCGTTGAAACCGGAGATGGGGACGAAAGCGACAGCCTTGGGGTTGTAGCCGACCTTCTTGATGAAAGAAGAGGTCTCCTTGATGATCTCCTGGTAACGGGACTCAGACCACTTGGTGGTGTCCATCTTGTTGATGGCGACGATGAGGTTCTTGACACCAAGGGTGTAGGCAAGAAGGGCGTGCTCACGGGTCTGGCCATCCTTGGAGATACCAGCCTCGAACTCACCAGTACCGGCAGCAATGATGAGAATAGCGCAGTCGGCCTGGGAGGTACCAGTGATCATGTTCTTGATGAAGTCACGGTGACCGGGAGCGTCTGTATGTTGTTAGAGCGAGCACATGAGATGAGAGGATAGTGAAAACATACCAATGACGGTGACATAGTAGCGGGGAGTCTCGAACTTCCACAGGGCAATGTCGATGGTGATACCACGCTCACGCTCGGCTTTGAGCTTGTCAAGAACCCAAGCGTACTTGAAGGAACCCTTACCGAGCTCGGCGGCTTCCTATTGTCAAGGTGGTTAGCAACTGTTTCATGCATCATGATCGCGCCCGGACGATGATTGTGTGCAGGGAACAGGGCTTGCGTGTCCCAGCTCGAGTGGCGGGGTAAAATGCCCCACCAAAAAAATTACGGTCGCGCCGCAAAATTTTGTGCTCGAGCGGGGTAACGGCGTGTTGGAAATCGTGAAGGGAGCGATTCGACGGGCAAATCGAAGGGCAAAAGGGCGCTGATCGGAGGGAAATAACCAACCTTCTCGAACTTCTCGATGGTTCGCTTGTCGATACCACCGCACTGGTAGATCAAGTGACCGGTCTATCCAAAGTTGTTAGCATGATATGACTGAAGACCCCGCCATGGATCAGAGGCGGGGTTTGACGAGTGCAGACAAGCAGCTCGCCGAGGGTTGTACTCACAGTGGTCGACTTGCCAGAGTCGACGTGGCCGATGACGACGACGTTAAGGTGAGTCTTCTCCTCCTTACCCATTTTGACGGTGTTGGATGGTTTGTGTGATGAAGGTTTTTGATGAACGTGCTGTGGAAAGGTCAGCAGCTGCGAGAGCGATGCGAAGAGGAAGGTAGGCAGTAACGAAGATGATCACAACAAGAGTCCTGCGATAAAGCAAAGGATGTTGTTGCTGATGCTCTTCTGGCCTTGAAGGGGGAGCACGTACAGATTCGCAGATCGGATGCTTGAACCGGGTATGCGAGACGAGGAGGGAAGAGAAGAAAAAAATAAAGGGAAGTGGTGGGAGAAGGAGATTTAAAAGGCGGGCAGAGGGTGGAGGGGGAG
>JABFFF010000545.1:261-17668 GCA_013623665.1 Fusarium sublunatum | reverse complement strand
AAGTTTTTCCCGGACCGCGTGGTAGTCTAGCAAGATATCTTGACTATAAGTCTATTGGGAGGATATCCAAGAGATCGATTAAGTTAAGGATAAATCATTACAGTCAAGCCTATCACTCCCCATTTCTACCCTCAGCATACTCCTCAGGAACAGTCGGCCAGTGATCAACGCCGTCCTGAATAACCATCATCATACCACCCACCATGTGATTGTTAATATGGCAATGCAGCAGCCAAGGACCAGGATCAGAGACATGGTATCTAATAACAACCCAAGTCGGCTCTTTCTCAGCGGGGAGAGAATCAAACGCGTCGCGACGAGGAGGATTAACGAGATTGAACTGGTCAGGAATCTCCTTTATAGCCTCCTCAACGGAGCTCCATCTAAAAGTTCCTGTTCCAGAACCAATTCGGTACATCTTAGTGCCGTGCTTATGAATAGGATGAGGTGGTTGGGGAGCCATAGCTGCGACGAAGACGAGATCAACCCACTGGTTCAGCTTCGTTGAGATGGTGACGTTGTTGTTGATGTAGGGCTGAGGATGGAATAATGTAGGTCTCTGGACGTCGAGATCCAAGGACTTGAGGCCTGTGTCGTTTAGTGCCCAGAGATACGAGGCACCGTCGATCTTCATGCTCAGGTTGAAGGTGAGATCCGCTGTAGGTGAGATTGGGACTGGCGGGTAGGGGAATGCAATGTTCTGGTTGAAGACGGCAACTTCTTTTGATACAGGGAGACCAACGATGTTGATGTAGGGCTTAGACCCTTGAGAATAGCCGTAGCCATCTACTGAGAGAATCGCATGGCCTCGGATGATCTGGGTCGCGACGTTGGCGTTGAAACGAATCTTGAAGTCGCCAGACTTGTCAATCTTAATCAAGATCGAGTATCTGTCGCCGTTCGTAACGGGGATTGCTTGGACCTTTTGAGGCTCGATGTAAGAGCCGTCCATGGCGTAAACCCACATATCATGCCCGTCAATAGAAAAGACTCCGGTGATGAAGTTAGCAGCGCCAATTACATCGATGGCGAGCCAAGTAGCCGATGCGTGGAACTTGTTGGATACTTTGATGACTTCAATGTTGCCATTTGTCTCTCTGCAGCCGGAGAAGGTTCCAGGGAGAAGAGCGCTCTCATTGCCTGCTCCGCCCCCTATAGCTATGAGGACAGAAGCAGGAAGACAACTACTTACAGTTAGTATTGTATCATTATGGCTGCTTCGAGTACTCACGCCTTGTCAGTGAACTCAGTACCTCCGGGTACAGCGGCGAGGTAGGTCTTCTGAAGCTCATTGAGATTGTCTTCTACGACATCCTTGGGCAGACACTCGACTCTTCCCTTGCCATTGAAGAGGATAGAATCGTAGCATGAATCCTCAACGCCAGCGGCCAGCGTCATATCCCACTTTTGCTCCGAAGTAAGGTGTACAAAGTCGGAGAGGACGAGGGGTTTAACATGTTTGACGGCGTCTTGGATTGCATATAGGGTCTTTTCGTCGTAGGAGATCAAGTGGAAGGGATTCGGCTCGTGAGGTCGTGGATGGATAATGATAGGTCCAAAGAGACCGTCTTCGATCTGGCTTCGGAAGTGAGAGTGGTACCAGTAGCTGCCGTACTGGGTTGCTTCGAATTTGTAGGTAAAGCTACAGCCTGGCTCAATGGGATGCTGGGTGACTCCGGGGACGCCATCAGACCAGGGGGTGCCTTTCATCTCAATGCCTGGCTTGTTAGTCTTTGGAACACGCTAGTTCAAGAGGAGACATACCATGATAGTGAATAGTGATGTTCTGTGGTGAATGGTTATGGACTCTTACAACGACATGGTCGTCTTGGTTGAATTCAAGTAGGGGCCCAGGTGACTGGCCGTTGACGAGCAACATCTTTCGAGTGAAGCCATCTGGTGTATTATCTTCCCATGTGACTGTTAGATCGAAGTGCTTGGTCCTGTTCCAGTAGTGTGTGGCTGATACTGAAGTAATGAAGGATTGAAGTAATAGAGGTAGGAGTATGGCAGAATAGAGTGAGAAGTACATCTTGTCTAGGAGGATGGTAGATACTGTCCTAGAAGACTAGAGAAAGCGTTGCGACCCAAGGATATGTTCTCGAAGAGTGGGTAATTGTCTCTGTATTATACTTGACAGCACTCATGCAACAGATATTACTATCCCAATGTAAAGACAGCTCGCTCATGGACGTGGCTATGCTAAGATCTATGGCTTACAAGATAGAACCAACCGCACCGCTCGGCGATATTGCCATTCTTGTCATCTCACCCAATGTCCATTGGTTGTGGTGCGACTGACAGCTTGCTGAACCAGGCGGACTTACTCGGTTTATAGCTAAACCTACAGTCTTGTTGGTGCGGTTTTTGCGATCTTGAGTAGTTGAATCAGCACTAGGTCCATTGTCTGGCTGGGCGCAGCAAGCTGGCAAGAGATTATTGGGCAGTATGCAATGCATCAACGGCTTAGGTGAGCCAAGAAGCTAAAAGATTTCCGCAGTATGCTTTATCTTCTAGCCACTGATGATGGCTGTCGAAGTATGCGATGCTTTGGTGAAGCAGTACGCTCTAGTCACTAAACTCTGAGGATATGGCTTGTAAGATTTGATAGACAAGTTACAAGGCTCCTGGTCAGATTACGCTTTCCAGTCTGAACCCTGTTCAATATATTAGTAGTTTATATAGGCATGGCAACTGTCAGTGATGCTTCGGCCAGGCTGACATGATGGTTTTGGGGGCCACGCTTGGCTGTCAGCACTTACAAAAGGACTGGCCAAGATCGACAGGCAGCCAATTCAGCAGATTACTACTCGCTACTCTAAAAGACATCTTTTGTGGTTTAAATTCTAAAGTCGTTCAGATTGGACTCTGAGAAAGCCTGGGCAAGGCCATCAATCGTTAAGAACAAACGGTAGCGGCCCTGAACACAGTGATTCTGATTTGGTGTTTACTCGCTTTAGACTTCACAACATGGCTTTGTACTGACTACATCGCCATCATATGGGCAGTGGTACTGTAGTCGAAGATTGAATAGTCAAATATAGTGTAACTTACAGTTTAAGGTTAATACAAGCTTAAACTGGAGGCTATATAGGTCATGGGATCATAGTGTAGATTACTCGATCTTGATGATAGCGAAGTAGCCAACGGATGATATCTAGGCAACTGTTCAGAGTCTGTCTTACATCGGCCTGCCTTTCCTTGATGCGTACAAGGATGTTATAGCCCCCGCATTGTAAATCAGATCTGGTTTGCCCAATGAGGAAAACAAGATGAGGGGCCAGACCGCCTCGTGTAATTGATGTAATAGGACTACAGATCTACAGTACAGATCTAGTTCATAAGAACTTCAACTGTTTCACTCTATGCTTGCCATGTGACTTATCAGCCGTAATTCGTGCATAAAGAACCATTCAAACTGGTAAGCGGACTCAAAGAAAGTCCGGGTCGGATAGTTACAGAAACGCCACGAACGTGAGGGGGCGCCTTGGTTCACGACAAAGAGGGGAAATGTCGAGTATCATCGTGAATCTCATATGGTGAGACAGTAGTAAGCAATAACTACTTAAGAACGTGCCCTTTCCTCCGTAGACAATTCAAACTCAGACTATCAACACAACATCAACTCATACATATCATCTGCTATTCAAACCACCACAATGGGCATCGGTCACATTGCACTCCCCGTCGGCGACTACTACGTCGAGATGCGAGACTTTTACAAAGCCATCCTCGCTCCTCTGGGCTACAAGCTCAAGTTTGAAGGACAGGGAAATACGCACAGCTTCTGCGGCTTTGGACAGGAGGGCGGTGGTCTCGATTTTTGGCTCGGTGGAGGCGGCGAGTTGAAGAAATACGATGGGAAACTGGAGAACCGCACGGCACCTTTCCATATTGCTTTTGATGGCAAGAGTCAGGAACATGTTAAAGAGTGGCATGAAGCTGCTATGTAAGTCCTGTTTTGGAACTCAAAGGAGATTGAGTGCTGACTGTAGTGTAGTAAGGCTGGGGCCGTGGATAATGGTAAGCCGGGGTTGAGGGAGTATAGACCTGGATACTATGCTGCGTTTGTCCTTGACCCTGTGGGCAACAACATTGAGGTTCTACACATGGCATCTTGATGGAATGAAATCAGAGCATAGTTGTTAGCGTTGAAGCAGGGAGTCTGGTTGGATATATTAATGGCGAGTAGAGCTAGTTGATTATGAAGCGTTACATCTCCACCTGCGTACTATGAAGCACTACTCTTTGTTCTCAATAATCAAATAGTTGAACCTGTGGGTTCTCATGAACACTGAGAATGCCTTCCCTCGTCAACCACCAGCCGATTATCTCAGGCCGATGATGATCAACACACCATTGGCCTGAGTCCTCACCCTCCTCCATCTCCTCATCCTCAAACCCTTTCTCCATATCCCGCTTTATCTCGCCCCATGTCAAGAAAAGAGGAACAAGGCCAATCGTGTCCCGGATATCATTCAGCAGCGCTTCTCGATGGACTCCTCGGTTCCGGGTTGTCTCCCATGGAATTTGAACACTCTGGGGCAGAGTAGAGAGTACAGCCTCATAGCTTTCTGCTTGATATGGTTCTCGTCCCCACATGACGCCGCCCTTGTGCCGTAGTTTCGGGAGGATGTAGTTCACCGTTCTCATGTTGGGCATGTAAGAATACAGTGGCTCTATAGCTGCTCTCCAGTAGCTATATATAGTCTCATCTCGAGAGGGACGAGGGGTATCTCGAAAGAAGGCGCGCCATTCGATACCGACGTTGAGTACGCGATCCCAGCCAGGGACTGTGATGCGAGACCGGCCAGGCTTGACCTGAAACATTGTTCGTTGGTTTCGATCAAAGTAGAGAATGTCTGTTTCCGGTCTGAACCATACCCCGGGATCGTTTCCACGAGGCGACAGAAAGAAACCCTCGCGTAGTGCGACAGTACGAGACTCGCGACATGTCCACAGAACGACGGGTAGCGCGTGACGGATGTGAAAGTGAAAGCACATTTCACGTTTTGTCACGTCATTTGGAGGTTTCTGTCTTGATACGTCTTTCACGTGAAAGATGCGGCAATCAGGAAGGGTGAAACTCCAGATGAGATCCCGCAGCTCGAGCGGTAGGCGATTCAGCTCAAAGCGCTGTGGTGCTCTGCGCTCAAAGGAAGTCATTGTGATGAATTGCTTGAGACACCAAAATCATAATCTTTTGACTTCAGTAGGGGGAATTGTCCTGCTTGGTGATAACTTATAACCATCTGTGTCCAGGCAGCCGAATTCCATGATACTTGGCGAAAATGCCTCCGCTAGTGGAATGAGCCTCGTAATCACCAGCTTCAGCCACGTATAGGCACCAACAATCGCACTGACCCAATTAGAAGTAAGGGCGGGTTGTAAGCTATGGCCAAGCTTCGTAGATGTACAAGGTGCTGTTGTGTTGGTCCGGTAACAGGTAAAGCCTCAGCTTGCCGTCTTTGACACTAACGTCCATTGGATTCTGCGTCAATCTAACCCCCAATATGCTCTCAAGTTCAATGGGTACTTCGGCCAGAGGAATCATGGTTTCGACGTCCACAAGTGCGATGCCACCCAGGTTATAACCACCGATTGTCGCGACTCCAGAGCACAGCATAACACTCTTGCCGCCGTAAAAATTGCTGTGACCCAGCCATTTGCAATCTTGATAGTCGATGAAGAAGCTGGGATTGCGTACAACCTTTCCAGGTTTTGGGGCTGCGTCACATCCCGTCTTGGCGCTCTTGAGGTCCCAGGTAGAAGCGGTTCGTGCTCCCCAGTTGAGAGCTGTGACAAGATTGTCGCGAGTATCGTGCACAATGCCTCCGAGATGGTCATTATAGTTGAGTACGCGCTCAGGCACCAACGTCGTAGGGTCCGTCCGGTAGATGTACGCAGTGCTGTTGGGACGGTACTGAGCAATAGTTCCCCAGATGTATTGACCATCGTAGTCAATGCCTCCGTTGTGATACTCGTCCTCGCCCTCCTTTGTGATGATTGCATCAGCAAGAAGCTCTCCCTTGCCATTGTATACCATCAAATGGGCGAGCCCTGCACCGGCTGTCCGGTCTGTTCCATTGATGATCTTGCCATACTTTTCAGTAGGCACAGTCCAATGGCCTGAACTGACCACGTAACGATCATCACCTAGACGTGCCATGCCCTCAGGCTCAAATGTGTCACCCTCAAAGGTAATGTTGGCTATGCTCTTCCACTCTGTGGATCGACTAAGCGTTTGGAATATGTGAATAATCTGTTCGCCGTCTGAAGCCGCATGAGATGGAGGCAGTGGAGTAGGAGCCAGAGGGTCATCTTTATGAAAAGTGATATTCCGCGCCATGGCCAGAGCTGGGCATACAGCAATTGCACTTGTAATTTTCATGTCTGTAGCTCCAAGGTTGAAAAGAAAGTGTACGTGAGGCGCGAGCATGAAAATAGTTAAAAGAACGAGGAGCGGCACCGTCACTTTAAATGCTGAGCTGGCCCACCACGACTCACTCTCCGAAAGAGCTGCCTCGTCTCTCAGCCGATGGCGATCAGCGTCTGCATCTCCATCTTCGCGCATACTCAGATGCTAGGGTTGAAAGAGGGGAACGAGTGATGATTGCAGCTGTGATGCTGTTGATTGAGCAAGGTTGATCAGGGAGCTTTAATGTCGCTAAAATGAACCAACCCGAGAGTTCGGTGACATCACGTGGAGCGGGGCCGGTCCTCCGGCCGATCCGGGGGGCTCCGGACTTCTAAGGGGTCCACTCTCCGGACCCTTGAAGAAACGGGCTCTAGTCCATTCGGTCAATGTATAATCAACTCATTTTACATACTTCAGCCAAACTATGTGAGTCGACATTTAATTTCATGCACCCTCAGATAAGATACTTCCACGATGCATCTACGATGAGCAAGTATAACAAACTTTAATATTGTCGATGTATATAAGGCTGGTGTTCGTTCTTAGATTAATAAATCCTTGTATCATCTACATAATACTTTGACAAGGAACCAGATATGGCAGAGCCAAAAGTAAAGACTCGATTCCTCGTCGTCTCCGACACACACAGAGAAGACTTTCCCAATGACAGAAAGCCATTAGAGCCCGTCGACGTGGTCATCCACTGCGGAGATCTCACCCAAGAGTCTAAACTCGACGAGTTTGGGGCCTCTATCCGTCTACTCAAAGACTTCAAAGCTCCGCTTAAGCTTGTCATAGCGGGCAACCATGACTTTACTCTCGGCACCCCCATGTTCAAGAAGAAAATCGAGGAAGTCAAACCTCCGCTTGAGCAAGATCTAGTTGAACGAGAGTATGGCGCTTTTGGGCAAGCAAGAAAACTTCTCGACGAGGCAGCTAGCGCAGGTATTATTTTCCTCGATGAGGGTGTGCATCAGTTTGATCTGACCAACGGAGCACATTTGACCGTTTATGCGAGTCCATACACGCCGTCAAAAAATGATTGGGGTTTTCAATATGATCCTCAAGTAGGCCATCGCTGGGATATTACCCAAGGAGTTGATGTTGTCATCACTCATGGTCCTCCACGGGGTATCCTAGACATCACAGCTACGAAAGAGCGCATCGGATGCCCTGGTCTCTTCAAAGCAATCACCGACGCAAAGCCTCTTATGCACTGCTTTGGACACGTACGCGATAGCTGAGGCGCAAAGCTTAGGAAATGGCGAGACCCGATGCCTGAATCACCGTCTCACTTCACAGCTATTCATTACGAGGAGTCGGTTACGATAGAGAGCTTGGCTGGGCTTGGAGCTGGAAAGTTTGATACACTAGAGATGACCAAAGAAAAATATGATCGGAAAAGAAGATACACAGAAGAGCGCTTTTGTTCGACAAAGCATTGTGAAGACGATGATCGTCCGCTCGTGCGAGGCGCTCAAATACTCTTTGTCAATGCGGCTATTCAAGGGTCAGAAGATGATCCTTTTCACTACCCTTGGCTGGTCGAACTCGAGCTTCCTACAAGTCAACTACGTTGAGCTTATCACATGTCGAGTTATATAGATAGTGGGAAGTGTACATGACAGCTACACAAGAAGTCGGTTGCCGGTCCCAAAGCATGTTTACATCACCATGCGTTTGATACAAAAGCATCAAGGCTAAGTAATATGAACTGTAGATATAGATCTTGAGTCGTATTTCAATTCTTCCACGGTCATTGACTAGGGTCTTCTATTGCCAAGTTACGTCGAATGTCCACGCTTTGCTTTGCTTCTGTTCTCCCTCCTGACGACGCATTATCCTATACAACTAGGCTGTGTTCAACTTCAATTTATAATTTGCAAACTCCACAGTAATTATCCGCCACTTGAATGAGGCCGGCCGTCTAAGTAAATTTAAACCAAATATTTCCCTCCTGTTGAAAGAAGCTGGCTTCGAGGAAGTGTCTTCCCACCGTACAATGCGAGAGGGAACACTACCTGAGATGCGACCAATATTCATTTTCCTCTGTTGAATCCACCATATTGGTCAACACTTTTTGGTAATTTCCTTGGTCTATTTCTGTGATCTATGGCCTATAGTCGTCTACATGTCGCACACTCATTTACGACAGTCTGAGCTACCATACTTTTGGTAGTCCTTGGTATCCTAGACATAGGCCTCATCTGTTCCGTACTTTCTGACCATTGTCCCCGGATATCTTCACATCCATAATTTCATCACACAATCAACTCACGCCTGCTCTACCACTTCCATTCCTTGTTTTGTTCCTCTTCTGCACTGGCCGGCTTCGCAGGTTGAGGTTGAGTCTTGATGTACTTCACCAGCATCTGTGGATGAAGGGTTATTCCCGCCAGTCTCTTCTCAAGTACATCTTCAGATGAGGTCGCAATGATTTCTCGAACTTTGGTCGAGCTTGGTGCATCCGCTGGTTGCTGATCCAAGTTGCAAGGCAAAAACCTAATCGTGCCCTTTGGCTTTCGCAGACGGCGACAGATGGAGATCGTGCTCATATTTCTGAAAGCTTTCGTCAGGGCTTCTTCCACAACTATTATTTAATTGTTAGTTTCTTTCGCTATATGACTTATTGAAGAGTTCTTACCTAACACCTGTTTACCTCTGAGCTTGGCTCGGATTTGTATCTCGAGTCTACCGCGGTCATAGTTGACATTCTCCCATGGAGAGCACCCTGCAAGCTGCTGGAGGGTGTTGGGGTAGCGAAAGTCAACTGGTCGCGAAATATCGGTGGTGATCGCGTCGGGGCAGTCCCAGTACTCCGCGTTGTAGCCTCCATCAGCAGTAATGGCATCAGGGCCGCAAACCAGGGTGAACTTGAGCTGGATCTGATCTTTGCTTAACTCTTCGGTGAGTTTGGCTCGGAAGCCAGCCCAGCTAGCTTCAGTGTCGTCGTAGACCCAAGCCCAGTCCACTGGGATTCCGTTGCCGCGCCAAAGACTGGTTCGCTGTTCGCGGGGGAGGCGGATGGCGTTCTTGTCTTCTCTGTAGTCGAATTTGGCTGCCAGACTGTCGTCGTCAGTCGCGAGGATGATGGCTGCGATGATGTGAAGGTCATCTCCTGCATTCTCAAAGACGTGTTTCAGGAGGTTAAGATGTCCTTGATGAGGTGGGTTAAACGACCCGGGGAAGAGAAGAACTCGGTTTACTCCTCGAGTTCGAAGTAGAGGAGGGTTCTTTGCTGTTCCATTGTTGAACGGTCGATCAGAGGGCTTCGGGGCGTTTTGCTCGGTGGCTTTGATGCGCTCGATGTAGTCGCCAAGTCGTGGGAAAGGCATGGCTGATTCTCGCAAAGGTGCTCCGAGGTTTGATGAAGGAAAGAAAATTGAGCCGCGAGAGTGAGAATCATATATGAGGTATCTGGCATCTCTAGGTAGTTCAAGAAGAATGCACGTGCAGTGTTCAAACAATCGCCCAAGGCAGTTCATGGCACCTACCATAACTGGCATTGGCCACGAGATCTAAGAACAAGCCTCCTGTGCTCTTCTTATTCACAGGCCATACTTAAATCATGTGTGTTAATTGAGTTCTCATGATATAGTTCTGAGTCGTACAAGCAGCCGATTCTTGATCACCCCTGAAGCAATATTCTACCACTACTCTCCTACAACCTTAAGCCTGACTGTGCGGGGAATATGTTGCTATAAACACATCTAGACGATTCAAGTTCCTCATTCAAAATATGATATGTATTAGGGAAGCGACCTAACAAGAAAATGCAGTTCATCCACGGCCCCTTTTCGTTAAAATACCCAGTTCCCTCACAAGTTTCAGATGTTCACACGGCAAAAACCATCATTCGATGCATAGATCTTCAGTCTTTGGTATGCTAACCTTGAGATAACTATATGAACTGGTCATGGTAAAAATCAATATTTAAAGGTTTTCTTGTGTGGATTGCGATTGAATGTGTGGTGTGGTTATCAGTCCTTGGAAAGATCGAAACCTGATATAGGGTAATCAGATAATCGGGTTGTTGTGGCACATGGCACGGCGTCAATTTACTAAATATAGATCTCTACCAGATTACTCCTCGTAAGAACATTTTGGCCTTTTTTCGTATCGTTAGGATGCGTGTTGCTCTTATGCCAATTTGCTTATAAAGTCGCAGAAATCATGGATTTTTGATACTCGCGGACCAGATCTCGGTGCAGATCTGGACAGCTCGTCGCGGGACGATGCTGATATCTGAATCAAGCAGCGGAAATGGTTCGTCAATGAGAGAGCCACAGGTGCTGCTGCATTGATCTACTCGTACTGTAGGTGCACAACAGGGGCCAGATACGATGAGAAGCAGGTAGATGCAGAGCAGCTAAGATTTCTGTTTAGTTGCAGCTAGTCAACGGCTTGATCATGGATATCGTTGGACGGAACAACGGTCAGCTTATTAGCCGAGAAGCTGAAGCAAATTTGATCCAGGCGGTGAAATAAGAGGAAAAAAGAAAAATAAGAGAAAGGTTTGTTCCGCAGTTCACTGTGCCATAAATGGAAACAGGCCAGGGGTGATTGGATGCCGACATGCCAGCTCTCAACCAAAAGATATGGGGTAACGTCACTCCAAGTCATGGCAGAGACAGCATGACAGGGGAGGATGGGCCTTGTCACAGCGATCCGCGAGCGGGAGGTTCCCCGGGGAGGCTATTGCGCGGCATCCAACGTTGAAGTTTGTGCTGAGGGGCGTCTATCAAAGTTCTGTCTGTGCACGTCAATGTCAGAACAACAAGACTGCGTGAGGCCTAGAGACTCAGACAGCACAAAGAGTCTCGTCTCGGGAATGTGAGGAGAACAAGACCGATTGTGGGACACATGACCCCTGCTTTGGAGGGCGATTCACTTTGCTCCTATTGGGCGATGTGACGGCAGACAAGGCTTGGGCCTATTTTAGCCCGAAAGCTTTTTGTTGGAGATTTTCCTGTCTGGCGTCATGGCCATGATGGGTCGTTAACCATGAGGAAATCGGAAAACGAGAAGAGGAGGAGGATGCGCTATCATTGCTGAGGTCATCCATGTGAAGTTGCTTTGTGAGGGCAATTCTGTCGCTGTTTGCGTGTTTCTTGCTCGAATGCAAGGCCGTTGATGACCTGAAAACTGAGCTTGTCGTGTCTCAAGAGCTACAGCTCAAGCTCCAGCTTCGACCTGCTTCTGAGTCAGGTGCTGTTGGCGTGTTCTTGAGCTCCGACCCATGCGGCCGTTGCTCGACTGCACTGCACTGCACGGTGCCGTTGAGCAAACAGCGCAAGCTCGTCTCGCGCCGTCCCATTCTCCAAGCTTAGGTTGAACAAAGGCAAACTCAACCACAGGGTCTTTGCTCATCGTGTGTGTGCTGTGTGTGTCACTCGCTCATCCATGTCTCACTGCCCACTTAGCGCCCACCGCTTTCCCCTCCCCTGGCGCTCCCCCATGCCCACCGATCCCTGTTCATCCTTGTCCCATCTTCGGCGCGGGTCTTGCCATGACGAGCTAGACCGGCACACGGTATTCGTACAGTATTGTTTCTGCTCTGTTGTGTCGAGGAGAGAGAGATTCAGGTGATTGTCCCAGGTTGGTGGAGGAAGCGACTGCAAGTTGAGTTGTTGCATCAAGGTTTGTTGCTGTGGTGTTTTCCGATCGCGTGAGAGTTCTCGCAACGCAGAAGGATATCTGCCTCCTGCATCTTATCCATCCGTCTGCCTAGGCTGGCTTCGTCCGTCCGTATCACAATCGACGACTGTCTGTCTGTCGCCTGGGCTGGGCTGGGCTGGAGCAGATTGCTCTGGCACGTGTCGCATCAGAGAGTGTGTGTCCTGTCCCTTGCGTTTCGGTTTTCCTCTTGCATTTGCTTACCGCCGCGCCTTGTCGCATAGTCACAGACAGACTTTTTTTCTCCATCTCTGAACTGGATCCGACGCGTTGCACTCTGATTCACTGCACATCGGATCTTCTTCAGCTCTGCATGCTGTGCTGTGCCTTAAAACGTCAACGCTGTTGGAACAAACTCCAAACTCTCTTTTACCACACCGCGCGCCGACCGACTCGAACAGCTCCAACCAACGAGTGGACTCGTCTCTCCACTGACTGGTATTTTTTTTTCTTTGGAGATTTGGATTTTCCGGGGTGGGCATTGGGCGCACAGTAACTAAGGTAGGATTGGGATTGGGTGGATTCTAGGAATAAGAAGCCGAAAGGGAATTTTGGAGCTAAAAAATTGGCGCCATGGATCCACGGCATCCGCCCAAGCTTCCCTTTTCGCCGTCGCCATACGCTGCTGCTGCTGCTTCTCCTTTCCCTTCCGCTTCTCCAACAACAACAACAACAACAGCGATAGCATCATCATCATCAACCGCCAACGGCATCATCACCAACCCATCTGCTGGAAGCGCCCCGGCCAGCGCAACAGCTGCATCTTCTATCCAGGCCTCGCCTCAGCCTTCTTATGGCATCGCGCGCGCCTCGTCGCATCCTCATGTTCAGAATTTGAGTCCAGATCAGAGCCAAGCGTATGCCGCTCATAACCTGCACCAACGACGACCCTCCGACGCGCCCTTCTATCCTCCAACCGCCCGTCATTTGACCCAAGACTCGAATATCGCGCTTTCTCAAGGCTCTTCAGCTCCGCATCCTCTCCGAAATCTCAACCGCGAGATGCCGCCTCCGACCTCGCCTCCCCAACCGGGGTCAAAACCGCCGCAACCACCGCAGCAGGCGCATAATATGATGGGTTACGGACCGCCTCCACCACGAGCTCCGCCTGTTGCTGTCGGCCCCCCGATGTCTTTTCCCTCCGGTCGAGAGCTACCGGCTCTCAGTTCGTTAGCCAGATCCGGCAGCAGTAACAGCTCCATGTCGATATCATCCATGTTGGGCGGTCCGCCTCCAGCTCATCGCGAATCGCAACCTCCGCCATCGCATTTCCCTCCACACTCAGCAGCACCTGGCTCGGGTCCCGGTTTTGCGACTGCTGTTCATGCCTCGCCGCGAATGCACTCTGCCGCCTCCGACTATCCCCCATTTCGTCGACCTCAGACACCCGACCACCAGCGACCATACGAGCCTCGAAACTCACCTCCCGGTCATTACTCCACGCCCGAAGTTCCGCGCTATAGTACACCGTCTACATACTCGAGACATCCTTCAGGTTCTGCAGATCATGCAAGAGAACCCGGCAGGCTACCCGGGCCTCCACCTAGGCCAAGTAGTCAGCCAAAGGTCTACCCAGGCATGCCACCTCGGCCGATGGAGATGGGCCGACCACCTGGACCCGAAGAAGCATATGGGCGACGAGACGACATGGGACGGCCTCCGCCTGGCATGGAATATAATCCCGAAAGAGTTGGTCTGCGGCCTCACCCCTACGATGACCGGTATAGAGTAGAACGCGAGCGATTGGGCGAGGTAGAACAGCGCGATCGGCAGAGGAGAGAACGCGCATACTCTGGTAGCGATTCCGGAAGGCATTCAATACACCCTGGTGACTATGGACATCGCGAGCCCCCTCGAAATCCTTTACCCTACGGCCGACCCCCCGATCGCGACCCGCGCGAAATGAGAGATCCTCGCGATCCTCAAGCTAGAGACCCTAGAGACGTACGCGAGCGAGAGCGAGACCCACGAGAAGGGCAATGGGGTCGCCCAGGCCCTGATCCAAGCTATCGAGCTCCAATGGATCACCAAAGACCACACCCTGATTATCCTCCTTCTGCGCCTTATCCTTCACATGGTCCCGCGTACCAGGCCGCCCCATCCGATAGATACCCTCAAGCTTCGCATCCTCAGCCTCAGAGCATGCCCCCTGGTCATGCCCCTTACGACTCACCCGATCGAGCCCGAATGAGCCTACTACATGCGCAACAACAACCCCCGCACCGAAGACAGGAGGAGGGACCACCGCCACCGTCGATTGCATACAATGGAGCTCATGGGCTTGGTCAATTCGACTCCCCGAGGCACCGAAATAGCGATGACGCGTCCGCTCCTAATGGGCAGCGTAATTTGCTGGCAGTCCAGGAGATGAACCGCAAGGGCAGGATATCCCCTCTCCCGCAAGCCGTACAAGGCGCCCAATTACAGCAACCTGGGCCAACTGGTGAGCCAGGAATCAAGAGTGAGTTCGGTCGCATGTTTGCGGGTATTGGCAACGGAGTAATGGGAGTCTCGAGTCCCATTACATCAGCTGCGATGCCTTTTACAAACGCAAGCTTGGCCAAGCGTGAAGATTCAGAGAATGTAACGCCTGACTCAGGTCCAGACGCAGCAGGCAAGGGCATTAAAGGCAGGCGAAGAAAGCTTAAGGATGAAGATGGCAAGGGCGATGATGATAGCTCGGGTCGTGGCACCCCAGCGAATAGGGGGGCCAAACGCCCCAAGACCCATCAGCATCACCACCATCACCAGTATGTGAATATGCCATTTTCTTGCGAAACCGCTAACCGCTGTAGTCACCCACACCATCACCACCATCATCCAGCCGACGCTGCGCCTTTGGGTGGTGCTGCTCCCTTTAAGAACTTTAAAGCAGGTGTTCCTACAGGTGACAAGGGCCTTCCTGTACCGCACCACCATCATCCTCCTCGACCGATGCATACACACCAGCACCAGCCAGCGAAGCAACCGGCAACCAATGCTGCCCCGATCATTCCTCCGAGAACGAAAACAATTGTATCATCAAAGGCCGTCTTGGAATCAGTCTCGACTCGACCGCGACATCATCTTGGAGATTTTATCTACGAACCAGGGCTGAAAGCCGGAAGGCTCGTTCCAAGTACACCCACACATCGAGCTTTTGCCTCAAATCCCAGGCCCCTGCCTTGGGATTTGATCAAGAACAAAGAGAACTGCACCTTGACGGTCAAAGTAGCTCGAATCCACCTCTCACCCGTTTCTCGAGAAGAGATCACATCGCGAGGCTATCTCTGGGGCACCGACGTGTATACGGATGATTCTGATGTAGTTGCTGCATGCATTCACAGTGGCTGGATTAAAGGGGAATGGAACGAAGACATTGACAACTCACTTTTGGAACTCGACCAGGGAACCGGCGACAAGCGACGTAAGAAGACAGCAAACTCGACCGTCGACCTGGACTCTGAGGACTTAATTACGGCACCTCCCACGAGCGGACCGATGTCGATCCCGGCGCGACGCGATTTACATATCAACATCTTGATCCTGCCTCGTCTAGTCAAGTACTCGGCCTCCACACGGTATGGAATTTCGAGTCGGGAATTTGGCGGAGACTACGGCCATCGTCACTCAATTCACGATGGGATAAGCTTCATGATCAAGAGTGTCAGATGGGTGGAGAATGGGGCACAACCGCAGGCACGACTTCGAGGTAAAGCCCGCCGCGAGCGCATGCGGAAAGCCATGTGGGAGGTCAAGGGAAGCCTTAATAATATCAACGGCATCGAACTGGAGCAAGAGAAAGAGCGGATAGGGCGACTTAGAGGGGAGATATTCGCTACATGGAGGAGGAAGGACACGGAGCAAAACGAACCAAATGACAAGGAGCAAGTTGCCGTTGGCGGCGATAAGGAGAACCAGCCGACCGCGAACGACACAGAAACGGGCAAAGGGGAAACAAAGGAACAACACAAGGACGTGGAGATGAAGGATGCGGCCGAGGCTGAAGCACCAGCCATGGAGGCCAAGACGGATGCATGAACTGCTATGGCGATTTTTGTCACTTGGGCATAAAAGGCGTTGGTGTCATTGCATTGCAGGGCAAGGAAACCAAGGTCTTGTAGCATTAGAAATACCCCTGTTGATCATGATAATAGCAAATCTTAATCAAATAAGGCGCCAGCTTTTGCGTCTAAGTCGTCTATGATACAGTTTTGTACAATTGTCTTTTTGCCACCTGAAGTCGACTCAAATGGTGTTGTGCAACAAGTGCTTCGTAGCACTATGCAATTTAAAAGTCTGTCGCTCGTCCATTGTAGCTCCAGTCGCTTTCTCCTCCCCAGCGCAGAGGCTCATTCTTTGGACCGCCGACCTCTCCGGTCTTTGGGTTGGTGTCGCCCTCGAACTCTGGCGGGGCGCCGCGGAAGTAGCCCACGTTCATATCCTCTGACTTTTCAGGCGTCGTGGTATGTCTGACCTGCGACGTAGCGGGTGTTGTCGCTGATGATGATGCCTCAGTCTGGGGCTGGAAGGCGGAGGAGACGGAGGCGGCGCGCTGGAGGCGCTCGAACTCGGCTTGCTGATCGGCGGGGAGCTTGGGAGGTGCCGGGCGGGATTGGAATGTTGAGGAGAGGCGGTAGGGGGTTGGAGAGCGGATGAGAGGGGTGAGACGGCGGGTGAGAAGTCGAGACATGGTGATTGTTGTGGTTGATGTGTTTGTTGTCGCAAAAAGAGTGAGGATGGCGAATGTTAACATGGGTATGAATATGGATGTGACGCATGAGACGGATGAGTTCGGAGGAGAGACGGACCGAGGTTAGATAGATACCTAAGCAGAACCCCACTAGCGGTACGTACCGGTCAAGCCGTGATGGCTTCACTTTGTGTTTCTGGATCTTTGATCTTTGAGACTGTAATGAATGACTCATGAGAGCTACCTTGATGAGAAGAACACGACTCGAAACACAGTCAAATCTGCTTCATCGCGTCTGTGCTACCAAGCACACACATGGTCTGATGCTAGCGGCGTAGCACGCCCCTCGGTCGCTCGATCGGGTGGCTTCGATCGCACGTGGGATACAAGCCCGCTGTTGGAGGCTCAAGACAATGTCGTCTTGGACGGATGTGTATCAATGGGGATGGTTGACAGGTGTGGCGTTGTTAGTGCGGCGGACATCTCGGTCGAGATCTTGGATATTGATTGTGATGGGAAAGAATGCGGCAATGAATCTGTTGCCCAGATATTAGTTGGGCTTCAAGTCTGATTTGAAAGAACGACGAATAAGTTACAAGGCTGACACAGGCGGTATACCCTTGTTAAACCGGAGCTATCAT
>JABFFF010000544.1:0-16699 GCA_013623665.1 Fusarium sublunatum | reverse complement strand
GGTGAGGTTCTATATGTACACCACATCACCACTCATCAGCGACATTGTTTGCTTGTCTGGTCAAGTCTCTGTCCCACCATCGCCCCGCCCGGTTATCTTTAATAACATGTCTGCAGCTTATAAGGCCTTGGTCCTCCCTTCTCTTGTCTGTCCAGAATCTTCTTCCACGTCAATTACCTCTTTGCGACTCAATTGCTATCATGAGCCAGAAGAACCAAGAAGAGGTCGCCCATGTCTCCGGGCAGGCCAACAAGCCCATGTCGGCGCCTGCTCACGCTCTCACCTTTGAGCAGGTTGCCGAGGAGCTCAATGCAAACCTTGACGATGGATTGACTGAGCAAGAAGCCAAATCTCGCCTTGACGTGTACGGCCGAAACGAATTCGGCGAACAAGAGGGCGTCCAGCCTCTCAAGATCTTTATCGGGCAGCTTGCCAATGCCCTGACTCTAGTGAGCTGTCCCATTATACGCTTCCCCAACCTGAGTGCTTTCGTCCTCCGTTGGGAAGCTTTTGAGAAATGGTAGAGTCGCTGATTTGCCGGTTGGGGGATAGGTTCTTATCCTTGCTATGGCTGCTTCTTTAGGTATCGAGTCATGGATCGAGGGTGGTGTAGTCGCCGCTGTCATCGTCCTCAACGTTGTCGTTGGCTTCTTTCAAGAGTTCCAGGCCGCCAAGACCATGGACTCTCTTCGCTCCCTCTCTTCTCCCACCGCCCAGGCCGTCCGCAATGGTAACAACATGACTGTGCCCACGGCTGAGATTGTCCCCGGTGACATGATCGAGCTCAAGACTGGTGACACTATCCCTGCGGATATTCGTCTTATTGAGGCCGTCAACTTTGAGACCAACGAAGCTCTGCTTACTGGAGAGTCTCTTCCCGTTCGCAAGGAGATCAACACCACCTTTCCTGATGACACTGGCCCAGGTGACCGTCTCAACGTTGCTTATAGCTCGTCGACTGTCACTAAAGGCCGAGCTCGTGGAATTGCTTTCGCCACTGGTATGTATACCGAGATTGGCCAGATTGCTGCTGCTCTTCGAGGAAAGTCTCGGAAACGTCGACAGCCTAAGCGTGATGCCGAGGGTAACACCAACGCTGGTCGCTGGCTCCAGGCCTGGACCTTGACCTTTTCTGATGCTGTCGGTCGCTTCCTTGGTGTCAATGTTGGTACTCCTCTTCAGCGCAAGCTCTCCAAACTGGCTCTCCTCCTTCTCGGAACAGCAATTGTTTGCGCCATCATTGTCTTGGCTGCCAACGAGTTCAACACCATGCAAGAGGTTATCATCTATGCTGTGGCCACTGGTCTATCTATGATTCCTGCCTCCCTGATCGTTGTCCTCACTATCACAATGGCTGCCGGTACCAAGCGCATGGTTCAGAGAAATGTTATTGTCCGTAACTTGAAGAGCTTGGAAGCTCTCGGTGCTGTTACCAGTAAGTGTATTGTTTTCTTATTCTGATCACGGCTAATCATTGCAGACATTTGCTCCGACAAGACTGGAACCCTTACCCAAGGAACCATGATTGTCAAGAAAGCTTGGATCCCCGGACGTGGTACGATTTCTGTCGGCCAAACCAGCGAGCCCTTCAACCCCACCGTTGGGGACATCAGCGTCACTGAGGACCAGCCTAAGAACATCAACTTCCAACAGGAGGGCACATATGGCACCAACATTGATCCCGCTTCTGAGCCTTCCAAGGACCAGGGCCTGATGGAGTACCTCAATGTTGCTTCGCTCGCCAACCTTGCTACTGTTCACGAGGTTGAGGGAGAATGGCACGCCCGTGGAGACCCCACTGAAATCGCTATGCAAGTCTTTGCCTCTCGATTTAACTGGAACCGTCTTCGACTGTCCACTGGCGAAAAGGCACGCTGGCACGAGGTCGCAGAATTCCCTTTCGACTCTGATGTCAAGAAGATGTCTGTCATTATGGGTGACAGCGAAACTCAGAAGCAATGGGTCTTTACCAAGGGTGCTGTCGAGCGTGTCTTGACCTCTTGCCCTACCTATGCTGCTGGTAACGAGATTCTGGAGTTTACCGACGCCATCAAAGAGGACGTGCTTGCCAACATGGAAGCATTGGCTCGACTTGGTCTTCGTGTTCTTGCTCTTGCTAGCCGAACTGATATTCCCCATGTCGAGGACAACGAGGCAGAGCTCGAGCGAGGTCAGTTCGAGAACGATCTCATCTTCCGTGGTCTTATCGGTCTCTATGACCCCCCTCGCCCTGAATCTGCTCCCTCCGTCCGAAAGTGTCACGAAGCCGGTATCAGCGTCCACATGCTTACTGGTGATCACCCTGAAACTGCTCGAGCTATCGCCCTAGAAGTTGGCATTCTCCCTTCCAGAATGGCTGAAATCCCTAAGGACGTTGCCAAGGCCATGGTCATGGCTGCCTCTGAATTCGATAAGCTATCCGATGACGAGATTGACGAGCTTCCCCTGCTGCCTCTTGTCGTTGCTCGTTGTGCCCCTCAGACCAAGGTCCGTATGATTGAGGCTCTTCATCGCCGAAAGGCCTTTGTCGCCATGACCGGTGACGGTGTCAACGATTCGCCCAGTCTGAAACGATCTGACGTCGGTATTGCCATGGGACAGGCAGGATCTGATGTTGCCAAGGAAGCCTCCGACATTGTCCTGACCGATGACAACTTCGCCTCTATTCTCAACGCCGTCGAGGAAGGTCGCCGCATGTTTGACAACATCCAGANNATTGGTCTTGCCTTTAAGGATGAACGCGGCCTGTCGGTGTTCCCTCTGGCTCCCGTTGAGATTCTTTGGATTATCATGATCACCTCCGGTATGCCTGACATGGGTCTCGGCTTTGAAATCGCCGCCCCTGATATTATGCAGCGACCTCCCCAAGACGTAGGTTGCTCTTGCCCTAATTGAAATGCACTACTAACATGTTTAGTTGAAAACCGGCGTCTTCACCGCTGAATTGTTGGTCGACATGGTTGTATACGGTCTTTGGATGGCAGCTCTTTGCCTATGCGCATTCGTTCTGGTGCTCTTTGGATTCGGCAACGGCAATGCTGATATCGGAGATAACTGCAACAATGAGTTTAGTGACAGCTGCGAGGTCATCTTCCGCGCTCGTTCTACAACCTTTGCTTGCCTGACCTGGTTCGCCCTTTTCCTCGCCTGGGAGATGGTCAATATGCGAAGGTCCTTCTTCCGAATGCAGCCCAAGAGCAAGAAGTACTTCACCCAGTGGATGCACGACGTGTGGAGGAACCCTTTCCTGTTCTGGGCTATCGTGGCTGGATTCGTCACTATGTTCCCCATCATCTACATCCCTGGTCTCAACACGGTGGTCTTTAAGCACGCCCCTATCTCCTGGGAGTGGGGTATCGTTTTCATCGAAGCTGTTGTCTTCTTCTGTGGTATTGAGTTCTGGAAGTGGCTGAAGCGTGTTTACTTCCGTCGCCAGGCTCGCAAGTCGACTGGCGGTGTTTCCGACCTCGAGACTCGCGTGTTTGGCAAGTACCTGAACTCTGGCGGTACGGATGAGGAGAGTGGAAGCCAGGAGAAGACTTCTCAGTAATGAGTTGTCGGTGGATGGACGTGAGTATTCACTATTGGATAACACGCTGTGGAGGAGAGTATGTGATGTTCCAGGTGAGTGAGTAGATTAAAGTAAGATGTGTCATCAGACATGTCGAACTCGTAATCGATAGATAGGTAGTATTGGCCTGAAATTAAATATTATTTCAGTAATAAGTTTGACTTCGGTGTCATCCATCCGGTAGTCTGTCTCGGCGTTTGTGTGATAAATGGAAGAATCACCCAACGATATTATCCCAACCTGCAGTGACACAGTAAATACATCGAGACTGAGTACAGTAGCGTTCCGCGCTTGGCGACGGCCATTATTTACTTGACTCAAGTGCAACTAGTAAACACCTGACCTAACTACAAATGCCGTGAATCGTATCGACATCGCTTCAATGAATTTCCTGTTCAAGCGCGGGAGAGCCAGCTCTAGGCTGTTGAATTCTATCGACCCCGTGAGATGGTTCTGGTGTGCGTACCTGATATATGGATATGTGCCAATGCTCAGAGGACGATTAGAGGTAGATAACTAAATAATGAGAAACGTATCATCATCTTATTCGACCGGCTCTGCCATATCTTGTTGAAAGTCTAGACTGCAATCTGCATTTCAGATGAGGCCGAATGCATATCTGCTGATGTGTAATGCTGATGAGTGATTTATAAAGATCTAGACCAATCCATATTGACCTAGCCAGTTTGTATTTTGAGGATATTTAGATTACTGATTGAGCACATCCATGTAAATACTGTCAATGCGTTCTTCAATGACGATTCTGGGTTACATTGCTTCAACTGTTCACAAGCCATCAACCTGCTGTATCACCACCCACAATATTCTCTAGCAAATGACGTACCTTGAGGCCAGCATCAAACTGAAGGGTGTGAGATCAGGGAGTATGATTTGTTTGGGCTTACATACATGACACAGGCCGTTGCGTCCAACGCGAGTGGCTACAGGGAACAACGGTTTAACAATAAAGTTCTCTACCGTCAAACAATGGCCTCATTCGTCTAAATTATCGTCTCCTCTCTTTTCCCTGTTAGTTAACGTTCAATAGGTTGAGATAAGTCCTAACTAAAGCCTCATACCAGAAGCTTCGGTACGTACCAGCCCCTCCAAAACCTGGGGTCTCAGGCCACTGCGTCATTGGATCTTAACACCCTCCCCCGCCTCTTTATGATCTGCTCACGAGGGTTCTGCATCTTCAACTTGATCTCCCGACTACATCACAAGCGCAACTCGACATCAACCCTTTATTCAAGCTTGTACACAAGACAGCCGCCTCTTGGGCTTAGTTTAGCCTTGCCAACTCAACCTAAGCTCGACATATACCAAAATGGCTTCAGCTATAGATTCTCCCCCGGCGCACTCGCCTCCTACTCGTCCTGCTCAACGACCTCGAGGTAATGCCCTGAGCTAAATTTGTGATTATCTGCTAAGGACTCAGGTATCCTCAAGAACTCATACCAGAAATCCCCACCTACCTCGCCGAGCCAGGAACGTAGTAACGACAAGGAAATCACGATTGCCAACACACAAATCAACGCCGGCCACCGTCGCTCGTCTTCTGGCGCTCGCCCTTCAGGATCTCGCCGACAATCAGGCGCCAACAACTCCATCGGCGACGTCCTAGAGCCCTCGCAACGCCTCAAGTGGGACGAGGCCAACCTATATCTCACGGAGCAAGAACGCTCCTCTACCATGAAGATCACGGAACCAAAGACTCCCTATGCCAAACACTACGACCCAGCCGAAGACCCGTCTGACGAAGAGGAGGATCCTCTGGCTGACGCTGGTTCTCGTCTTCAGAATTCACGTCCAGGCCGTGAAGATGACATTCCGGGCCTTTCGCTGGGCGAACCGGAAGAGGAGATCCCGGAGGCGGGCGCGCCGTCACCCCGCAGCGAAAAGAGCGTCCACGTCGACGACGAGAGCAGCATCGGCCACAACGCCGAGGAGGAGCTGGCAGGCATGTCTCCCGAGGAGCGTGAAAAGCACCGAAAGTTTGAGCAGCTCCGCAAGAGACACTACGAAATGAAAAATGTGGCCCAGCTCCTGGGCCACCCCGAGACGCTTCCCGACGATGAAGACGATGATGAGGACGGAAACGCAGTGCCGCCTGTGCCGCCGGTACCGCGCATTCCCAACGGCTCTGCGTAGGCGGATACTGGCTAGACATGGACATGAATGTGAGGTGGCTGGGAGGGCATCTTTAGGCTGGAGTTTTGAGGATATCATCATAGGGCGTTGGCACGTGAGGCGACGGAGGAATGTCGAATTATCTGATTACTCGCTCGCTTTGAGGATTCTGATGGACGAGCATCGTCACTGGAGACGAGAGGGCACGCTATGGACCCGGGTTCGCATTCACGGTAGATGACAGACATGTTGCATTTCCTAGAATTGATTGCTGCTGTTGATCGCACAGCCATTTGATTGTCTACTTGCATGCTCCAACGTGTCATCTGTGCTTCTTTTGAGGTACAACGTAATCGCTACAGCAAACCCTTTCGTGCCAGCTCAATCTTTCGCGCCGTCTCGCCAGGACGGAATCCGCCACGAGACGCACAGAGACGATGACCTTCAGCTAGTTCGAATTTCTCCTGTTGAGCCTCCCAAGCGCAAGGACAGTGATGAGGAAAGTGGACGCATGCGAGGGTATCGGGGCAGAGGTATTTGTCGCAGACAGCTACAAGGTGTTAGTCTGTAACTGACCATTAAGGTAAGAAGCTCACAGTTCTCGTAGTTGTGCTTGTAGTGGTTCGCATCGCTGGGGTTGTTTTGCTGTTGCTGTTGATGCCCGTGATGCTCGTGGCTGCCCTGTTGACCAAACATTTGATCAAAGAAGCCCCCGAACTGGGCGTTGACAAGAGTCAAGAGGGAGAGGAGAGCAACGAGGTAGCGCATTTTCAATAATGATTCTGTCTCATAATAATAATGCTTGAGGCAAGTGATATTCCAGGTCCTTATGCGATGCTGTCCACATCTTATCGATAACATCGCTGACTAAGCGCAAAAACTCCATCTCCAGATCATCCATCGCAGCATTGCTTCAGCACCTCAGCCCACATCGACCTCGAATACGCCGGCCATGAGGTTCCTCACGATACAGCGGCCGGTCTTGGCTGCTGTGGCTGGTCTTTCCCGGCCGGCCTTTACGCCCATTGCTCCCATGGGCTTCCAATTAGCCAATGCCCTCGTCCAAGGTCAGCGATTCGCCTCGGTCAAGTCACAGGGAGCGTACAAGAAGAAGCCCAAGAGGGGTATTCCCAAGAAGTTGGGTGCAAAGCGTACAGGAGGTAGGTTACGGAAATCGAGGGTAGACGCTCGGGACTGACTGTCTAGATCAATTCGTCATTCCCGGCAATATCCTCTATAAACAGCGCGGCACACTCTGGTGGCCAGGCGAGAACTGCATCATGGGCCGAGACCACACCATCCACTCCATGGCGACCGGCTACGTCAAGTACTACCGCGATCCCACCCGTCACCCCGACCGCAAGTACATCGGCGTCGTGTTCGACAAGAACGACACTCTGCCGTATCCCCAGCACGCCGAGCGCAAGCGCAAGCTCAACATGAGCGTATTCCCTATCAAGGAGGCCGCAGCCAAGCCGGAGCTGTCCCCCTCGGGCATCCCCTTCCAGGTGACCCGCGTGGAGCCCGGCGAGCCGGACAGGCTGCTCAAGCTGCGCAAGGACTACAGCTACCGGGAGGACAACTGGGCGATTGGAAAGCTGGCCAAGACGACGGGACTCAAGACAAAGCGGTTCAGGACGCGCAAGCAGTGGTTCAGACACAGACGGTGGAGGCGTGAGAGGGAACTCGAGGGGCAGAGAAAGGCGGAGCAGAGGAGGGCTGAGAATGGAGGGGAGGTCAAGGCGGTTAAGATGGTCAGCAAAAAGGCGGCCAAGAAGGCTGCGAAGAAGGCATCCAAGAAGAAATGAGTGTTGGGCTGAGTTGGTAGTAAGGCATGTAGGATTTAGCTATGTACATTATGAACTAGACCATTGTCTGCATTGAATCTATGGTCTCGTGCTTGAAACTGTGTAAATCAGAGGTTATTTGTTCGTAAATGGTTTGAGTTAATGTAAAGCAGATCCTGGCAGCTGAAGTGGTTCGGGAATCGCAAGTATTTCGCACATTGCTTTTGCAGCGAGGTACTTCCCCCCAGCTACCGCGCTACAACTTCAATCGCGTCAGAGGGGCGCGTCTCCTTCAATCAATTAACTTGACCTCAAGCTGCATTAACAAACGCCCGCGAATCTTGACAAAGGCCATTGCTTCTAGGTATTCATTAATTGCTCTCTTTGCTTGCTCCCCACTATGCAACGCTCTTGCCTCGGTGAAGAATAACTAATTAACCAATTTGCCTTCTTCAACCTTAACCTCCCTCAACTAACAATCACTCCTAATGCTTGAGCACCCAGAACTACCCACCATGTCTTCAAATGAGGACCAAAACAGGCAGCGCACGACTTTCTCCCCATGGAGCTCAGTCAATAAGCCCAACGGACCAAACAGTTCTGGTGGTCCTGAGCCTGCACGCATCGTGAGTAACATTGTCGAGAATGCAGCAATCAAGCCCTCGGCCGCCAGAATCCTCGCCAATAACCCAAAGATCCAGGCCGCGCAGATGGAATGGGAGCTCAAAAACCAAGGTAAGTTTCAAGATATACAGGTTAGGCCTCTATCTGACACATCTGCAGGGCAGCCTCTATCCCGGTCCTCGTCAACAGGGTCGTTGCCCCCTCAGCGGAAAAGGGACTCGCCAGGCTCAGACTTTCCAGCTGCAAAGAGACAGAACACGGCTGAGCAGGGATCATCTGTGCCAGATGTCGCACAATGGGCCACTCGGGAACCCGCTCGTCGTTTCAACGAGGCAGATGTGGCGAGGCAAATGGCTGAACTCACGGGTGCATCAATTAAGAAGAGCTTCATCCCCCCTCAGCCGAGTCCAAAGATGCACTATCCTACCGGAGGCGAGCTGCTCAAGAAGATCATAAGCCAAGGGAGTGGTAGTCCTTTGCCAGCGCCTGCCAAGTCACCTGATGCTCCATTGCCTGGTGATAGGGTCGTTGCGATTACCATGGCTGATTCCGATCGCTTATACAGCATGTTTCCTCGTACGTCTTCCGTCAGCTAACAAGTGCCTTCTGACTGTTGCAGTTCCTGATGGTAATTTTGTTTCTGCCCGTGGTGCAATTATCCCACCCAACTACAAGCTACATAGCGATCCAGAGCTTCAGTATGTCTGTCCCGTGCGAGACTGTCGCCGACTTTTCAACGGGCTGAAGGGCCTGGGCGGACACTTTGGTGCGGGTCACTGCTCGACCACCTTCAACGATAACGGAGACGGCACCCTTACAAAGGTTGGTAGCTATCAGAAACATGGCCCTGGGGGCACACCTGGTATCATCGTATCCAGGGACCCTCTGCCTCCCGACGCTCCACCACCTGCAGATCCAGGACTATCCACGTTTGCCGCATTTCAGCAGAACCGTATGTCTCGAGTTGCAGAATTGCAGGAGAGGAAAGCTTCTACGCGTTTGAGTGATGGCCCAAGCCAGACGCAGGCAGCTGCCAACACGGATGAGGCTATGCTGGATGTCAAGAGTTACCTCTATAGCTACCTCAGTCCAGCCCAGAAGGAGCATCAGCGGGAAGACATCAATTTCATGTTGAACCTGGAACGCCAGCGAGCTCTCCCTGAAGCATGGATTCAGACGCATCGCGGAAGCAACCTCGACATTCACCATTATGCCTGTGCTTTGGCTTATATCACCGGCAGAGAGGTGACTGGCAGTGAGCAGTGTACCTATAATAACTCGCGGCCATCAGCACGGTTGTCGTATCCATGCGTCGCCCTTCCAAAGATGCCCGCGTCAGCAAAGCAAGCCTTCTCAAACTCGGAGACCTGTGTAGGATGCAAATACTGGTGCCACCTCCAGCGACGTTCTAATGGCTGCGACTGGTGCCCTGAACCAAAGACGGTACGGGGATTTGGTGGCTCAGTAAGGTCGGCATCTGGATCCGAAGAGATGGACGTCGATGGCCAAGAGCCTGAAGACGAAGAGCCAATCGTTGGGACCGTCACAGAGACTGCCCGTGAGGCAAAGCGACCCAGAAAACGTTCTATAAACAACTCTATGCAGAACAGTCATATCACTATGCAAGACCAGTCCAATGTCGGCATTATGGGCAGCGCAGGCCAGATGATGAGTGGAGTTGAGCTGGAAATGGAGGATTGGGAGGTTGCACCCGGAAGAATGAGAGATGATTCTTCCTCGGACAGTGAGTTCAACAACGCTTATCAAGTTGTCTACTAACACATCTAGACATTGCCTTTTCCAACTCCTATCTCACCAGCGGCCTGCCCGTAACCGTCTCCGAGGACGTCAGCTTCAATGTCATCGTCCTCAAGCCTGGCAGCGCTAGCCACTGGAATGTCGAAGACGACAAGCTACGAACGTGCTCGATCGCAGCGGGCAAAGTACGAGTGACAATGGGCGAACAAACGTTCCAACTCGGTCCAAACGGCATGTTTGTCGTTCGCCCGGGACAGGCGTGCAAGGTTGAGAATCGCCTCTACCTAGACTCTGTGGTGCACTGCACTACTATTGGAGAATTTGCGCTGCAGTAGAAGCAGCGGTTGTCTTTGAAAGGCGCTAGATTCGGGAGAGCACGGACAAGGCGGCTTTGGCTTTGGGGTTTGGAGCATGATTTACTCGAGAATTATTATCTGAATGGCCAGAACGCACAGAGGTTATTGAGGGGTATTTTTGAGGCCGGATCAGCAAAATACATGGGATTTAAAGGCTGATTAGTATTAGGCAGTCATCGGGATGGATGGTGGTGTTCATGTGCCATAGTCACGCCGTTAGTTTTGTCTCAGACACTACCCCACGTTAGCGAGAAAAGAGTCAGCCTACAGTGACTTTTCCAACACATCAGGTTTTTAGAGCAACATCGTGTTTTCCTTGTGAAAGTATAGCCATCAAGAGGCTTAGTCAAGGCAGAAGCGGTTCTCGTGAGGATGGCCAGAATGTGACTCTTGAGAACGTGATATCCAAAAATAAACAGGATTATAGACAGTTTGAAGAAATAAAACATCTGTTCAATTTTGTTTCTTTAATTTGCTTCAATGTCTCAAGCCTCGTATATAAACCTCTCCAGGAAAAGGCGCAGGGAGAATATCAGGGCGTCTTACACTCAAGCCGACATGGCTTCAGTAGGCGTAAACTCACCGGAGGAACTCAGCAACGACAGGGACTCTATCCACGTCAACCCAGGAAGTCCGCCTGGTCAGTTACCGCCGTTGAATGATTACACTACGAAAAAGGAAAAGAGCCAGGATCAAGACAAGACAAGCACTGAGACGGAGGAGACTCCAGTGAAGCAGCCAGAGTCTAAGAAGGGGAGCTTCATTATCGACCCAGAAGGAAAATTCACCCATGATCAAACAACAGTCGACGCCGTGGCCGTTCCATGTCCTGGCGCTGATCCCCTTCGGACATGGAGTCGCGATGGCCTCATGGGTCGCTACTTTGGCGCTCTCTCAATGCGCGACGCTGAAGGTTCAGCGGAATCTGAGGCTGATCGCCCAGCGCCGTCTTGGGTTCGGCAGGGTATTCGACGTGAAGCTGATCGTGCGCGGATTCTTCTGTATGAGCACCCAACTATGGAGAATATGACGCTGGGGATGTTGGCAGATGCGCTTCTGGATGAGTTGAACGGGTTGAGAAAACGAGAGAATCAGTCAAGACCGGTTGTATTTGTGGGACATAGCATTGGAGGTATCATTGTCAAGATGGCGTTGACAAAGGCGAGTAAGGATGCTTCGCTTGAGGGCATCTACAGACAATGCTACGGCGTTGCTTTCTTTGGTAAGTCTCTTTGCTGCAGTATAGTTCATTTCTGACAAAATAGGCACTCCTCATCAAGGATCGAGTTACTTTGCAATGCCGAGTATAGCATCTGGCATTCAAAGCCTGCTTCAGCTCTCTGCTCCTCTACAAACATCCATCACCGATGATCTACGCGTGGGAAACAGTTTGCTCCTTCAGCTGGACGACGACTTTAAATCTATAGCACACGACTTTCGCATCTGGACCATGTACGAGACTATAGATTCTCGACTATCCGGCAGCTCAGGGGACGTCTATTTTACTGCACCGCTGACGTCTATAAAGTCTGCGATTCTCGGCATGCGACAGGAGACGATTCTTCCGCTGCAGAGCGACCACGCTAATATCGCCTCGTTTGGTCGACACAATGTACACACGATGCGGTTGTTTCTGAAGCAATTGTCTGCGCTGATAGATTGTGCTGATAAATACTCTCGCGAGGATGGACACTGGTCGTTGGATCTGGAGCAAAAGGTCAACATCGAGGTGCATGGGTTCTTTGAAGATCCTCCTGGGCCGATGGAGGTAGGGACTATTAGAGCGTGGTCTACGAGATTGCCACTGCGAGATTTTCTGAGAAAAGGGCCTGAAGAGTGCCTGGCTGAGAGATTGAATGAGGTTGAGGCGGTGGATGAGGGGAGGTTTCTGAGGACGAGAGGGAAAGCCACGCTGTTACCTGAAAGGCGAGAGAGCAAGCCTGTCTCTAGAGACTTGGCTGAGAATGCTCTTGGGATCGCGCAAGAGGCAACATATGCGTCTCCTCCAGCATCACCCGTTATACGGCCCGTCGACGCTGTAAAGACAAGATCAGAGTCTGCCCCTCAAGCAGTATCTACAACTCCCATCACGCCTCTACCTCCCGCATCACCACCAACACACTACTCAACCCCAATGCGTCGTCCCTCGCCTCTAATCCGCGCAAATTTCGACCAAGACCTCGCCGTGGACCGTCTATCGCCCCCTCCTCGTGGCCGAATGGGCCGTTCTCTCAGCCGATCGGTTAGTATGGGCACACAAGCATCGCAGTACGAGTATCGCGACTTTCCGCCGTTTTCGCAGCGCAGTCGGAGCACGATTGAGGGGAATTTCAGCGATGATGACGATATAGAAGCGTCGCCGAGACTGCCTGAGGCTGTGGTTGCGATTCGAAAGGTTGTGAGTGATGGCGAGAGGAGAGCGAGTGAGACGGTGGTTGTCGATGAAGTGCCTGTTGCGTTTGCGAAGCCGCAGGTTGAGGCCAGGAAGTTTGTGTGGATTCATTTGCCTTACAACAACCCGAGCTGGGTGACGGTAAGACACAGACTCCTGTGGGTATCGTCTGCTGACTTTAGTAGAAAGTATTTGAGACGTTGCAGACGTGCAACAACCGCAACTACGCTCCCCTGTTCAACAACGACTTTTGGGCGACGAGACATACTCGCGGACGACACTCTCAGCACTACGCCTACTTTGCAAAGCCAGGATGCTACTTCTCAGCTCCACGTCACAGTATGTTTGCCCTAGTTTTGAGGTACAGGACTAACAAAGCAGTGTCTCCTCGAGGCCGATCCTCCAAGCAGTCATCAATATCACCAAAGCCCGAAGGCGGCATCTACACGTGCTTATTTCTGCCATATCTCCATTTCGACTCGTACAAGCGGTTAATTCGTCGACGAGAACTCATTCTGCAACGACTCAGCCACGGAAGGGCGCGACCCGTTCCTGAATCTGTAGCAAAGTCTGATTCTCTTGAGACGCAGGTTATCTGGGAGTATCTAGGTCATGACCCGCCGCTCAACTGTCGTCGAACGCTGGATCAATATGGGTATCCCTCGCTGCGGGACACAAGATCGCGAGATGATGATCAGATGCTATATAAGCTTACCAAAGAGCGTACTCTTCTCCATGGACTTGGCCCTGGGCTTCAGGGTCAAATGTCTAATATCAGCTCTGGCAGTAGTGGAAGTGGAAGCCGACGATCAAAGACAAGCTCTCAGGACGGGGAGAATGAAGATGACCCAGAAGATGCTATACTGAACGGCAACGTGCTCATGATCGACCAGCTGTGGCTATGGGCTATCGATTCTCGTGAGTTGTACCTCTCTCCGCAGACTAAACTAACATTGTAGATACCCTCCTTTCATTCTTCCCCAAGCGCGAGGGCGATGCTATTGAAGGACCTCTATACCAGCAAGCCGATCTTCGCGATAGCATTTTTAACGAAGTTAACGTCGACCTCACCCGACAATGCGAAAACGCTCTAGACCTCGCAGCATTAGCAGTTTTACACGCGGTGACTGTCCTGCTCGATAGGTCCTCCCATCCAGATCTTGAAGTATTCCGAATTTTCGAAGAGGCCATCAGCGTGCTGGTAAGTCATGAGACGCCTCTATCAACTTTCGCTGACGCAATAGACCGAAAAACTCACATCCTCGCTCAAAACCTTTCGCGCTGAAGGATTTCGCGACAAGGCTTCTTCGTACGAACCGGTAGAGAACAAAGCACGCTCCATCAGAGCCCGCCACAAAGCCGAAGGACGTCGCGCAGAGGAAGATAATCGTGACAATACATCTGCACTTCTCGAGTTGCGTGACATCGAAGACGAACTCCTCATCCTCGTGCATCTCTTTGAGCGCCAGTCCAAAGTCGTCAGCTCCATGCTATCGACATACTCCCGCCCTGAGCTACGCGATCGCACAACCAACGGGAGAGTCTTTCTCAGCGAGGCCCTCAAGAAGCTCTCCGAGTATGCGCACCAGGGTCAGGAGATGATACAGCGAGTTCGTAGCACGCGGAACGACTACGATAAGCTGCTGCAGATGGTGCAGCGTCAGGCGCAGGTTGACGAGGTCCGGCTGAGTAGGTTGCACGCCGACCTCGCGAGTGCGCAGAGCCGCAGCGTCATGATCTTTACCACATTCACCGTGATATTCCTACCGCTGACTTTCTTTACTGGTTTATTTGGCATGAACACGCAGGAATGGGGCGGCGAGAATAACCTCTCTCTCAAGACAATCGGGACCATATCTCTGCCTGCGAGTTTTGTTCTCATTGTTCTCTCGCTCATTGCAGCCTGGAGCACGAATGCAAGACGCTTCATCAAGTGGCTTGCTCGCATGTACGGCGTGGCCATGTCCTGGCTGTGGAAGACGCTGTGTGAGCCTGTTGTCAAGGCAGCGGCGAGGATGCTTCCGCAGCGGGATGAGCAGAGGGAGGAGAGGGAGACGAGAGGTGGGAGGAGGATGTTGGGAGAGGAGGTGAGTGATTTCTGGGAGAGGCACCGATTGGAGAGGGAGAGGGGATATACAGTACCCGAGAAGAATAGAAAGACGACCATGGGAGGTAAGGGGAGTTGGAGGACAAGAAAGTAGCTGTTTTGTATGTGAGTTTGGATTGATTATAGCTTCATTTATATATACTGTATAGTTAGATTGATGGAAGACTTGTCAAGGTTACATATCTTTGCTCATTGAAATGGCCTGTTCCTTACTCAATATGTATCAAGCTAACTATGTATGTCTCAAGCATCTTTGCTTTTCATCGGTTCCTGAGTCACTTATCACTTTATGAATGGAGCTGAGCTCGCCTCATGAATATCCATCCTAATCCCTTCACCCGCAACAAGGATATCCCCGTCACAAATTAGATCTGTGAAACATCCGGGAGCCAAAACAGACAAATACAAGGATAAACTCGCGATATCCTAGTCAGCACATCACAGCCAACGAATCAAAGACTGGCTTATATACAGGTAAAAGCAAGGGGATGAGATGCCCGTGTCTTCCCGTTGTCTCAAACAGCGGCAGGCTCCGAGTTTCACGATGCAGAGGTAGTTGAGTAGAGTATAATATCCCTCAGTTCCTTATTTCAAACTCACATTGCCTTCTCTTGTCGCTAGATGGCGTTGTGAAAGTCCCAAGTATACAGCCACTCGGCATATACACTCACCCGCCATGTCCAACCCTCCAGACTCTCCTCGCTATGCAATGGGCACAATGTCCTCGCAGCGTAAAACAAGTCCCATCCGCAAGACTCAGCCCGGAACTCCGAACCGTAACCGGCCGGTAACACCCACCCTCGGCCGCCGTCCTACGACACCAACTCTGGCTCATCGTGGCTCCAATGCGTCTCTACGCCGTCAGGGATCGAATACCACTCTCAACCGCCCGAGTACTCCCACAGCAGCACCAGACCCTTCTGAGTCTATGGCCGGAGACCCCGTAAAGGCCGATCTTGTTACACCTCCTGCTCCTGAGAGTCCAGAGACTCCGGCCCGTGTCCTACCGGCCATTATCGAGAGCCCTAATGTCATGTCGTCTCGTTCTCGACAGGTTTCGCGTGTTGAAACTCATGGTCAATCTCGCCAGATCTCGAGGAGCGAACTCCCTATCGTGGCTCCAGACGTTAGCCAAACGCCCAAGCTCGAAGCTCCTCCAGCTATCGCCAACTCACCTCTCATCCACGCAACTCCTGTTGTATCCCGCGCACCCAAGGAGCAATATACTCCCAAGACTGCAAAATCTCCCGGTACTGCTCTTGTTTCTTCTACGGTCAAGACTCCACGAACTGCCCGTATCCCAACTGTTGGGTCTGTTCCGGTTATCGACACCAAAGTCAAGACTGCTCCTATCCCTATTGTCGCCCCTACACCCACCGTTCAGCCTATACCAACAGTTCTTCTGGCTCCAAAGGTTGCCCCTATTCCATCTCGGGTTGATCCCCCAACTTCTGCCCCTGTACCGGTTGTTGCTCTGGCCCCTATTGTTGCCAGGGCTTTGGCCTCTGCCTTGGCTCCGCGAGTTGCAAAGACTCCTAAGACGGCATCCACTCCAATAACTGCTCAAGCCCCCAAGTCTGTTCTGTTGTTGGGATCATGAAAGGCTTCCAAGGCTCTGCCCCCTCCTACGCGACTTCTCCTTGGTCAGGAATAGATAAGTAAAGGGGTCAGGGGGATAGTATGGCGTTGCAAGGCTGCTGTATCATGAAGACGAGAATATTCTGCCTCAAGCTATGATGGCTTAGAAGATATCAAATTCGTCGAAAGTTCTTTAAGTAGGGACTGATCTTAGGGTTGTCAACCTGTGATAATTTCACGAGTTAGCTATGAATAATTGAACTGATTTGCTTATCCCTTCATCGCTTTCCTTGCCCTTGAGACATCCAGTTGCTAATTATTAAATACTTTCTTGTGTTACGTCAGGGCAGATTAGTCATGCCCTGACAGCTCTCGGCGGCCGCTAGAGGCACAGCC
>JABFFF010000543.1:0-28735 GCA_013623665.1 Fusarium sublunatum | reverse complement strand
GTCTCAGTCTGTCAATCTGGCGTCTGTGATAATAAAAGCAATAATTTCGTCCTGTGTCGCGTTGCATACGTAGGTACGTAATGTTACATAACCTTAGGTAGGTAACTAAGTTACCGAGTGATGCTGCATCAGGAATTTTTGGGTAGCGTGCTATTGGAGTCTATTCCACGGTTGCTTCATCGACCTCGAGTGAACCTTACTTCCTACTGCAGCCTTATTCAGATGGATTGCCGGATTGGGCTCATGTTTGCTGTATGTATTTGCTTCAATTTGCCAGACTTCTAACCTAGGTAGGTACCTTACCTCCAAGAGCTTGCTCTGTTGGTTTCTTGAACAAAGCTGCCCATGTCGGCTTGGCCTCCTGCTCCTTCCTGCCCTGTAATTAATTACCTAGGTAGGTAGGTACTGGACGGGACTGTAACTTGCAATCTGAAGGTGCCTCTGACCTGGGCTTCCATTTTCGGCCTCCAGTCCTGTTTCCTCATCTAATAGGGCTTTTCCCCTGCTGTATCCGTATCCGTACCTGATTCATCTTCCCTTGCTTTACTTCCACTACCTTACCTTTGTCTCTTTCTCTTGAGGGACAGAATTTCAATTCATCTCTCTACTATTCACGCCATTTTCAACACGACCCGAAAATTATTCTCATTTCGATCTCTCTCCGAAAAGAATACGGGCCCCTTTTTCGTACCCGCCAGAAACCTCCATCTCAGACGATACCGTGCTGCCTGCTCGATCACGATCAGGCTCTACTTCTCTTCTCTTTGGGCGACAACATTTGAACAGAACAGTTGCCCTAGTTGGTAGGGCTGTTTACTCTATCGGTCTGCCTGGGCTAGCAATCATCATAGCTCAAAGCCATAATCACCTCGCGTGGTCGCCGTTACTTCTATCATCTCCCACGGGAGTCTGTCGCCTCCAATCGCATTGGCAGCCTGCACTACTGTGGCCACCCGAGGACCCTCGTGTCAGGACATCCAATCGCCGCTGGCTCCACTGCGCTTTCACTGACAATCGCATGTGAGCGTGTATTTGTTGTATTTATCATTCACTTGCTTGCACTGGCATTGGCCTCTGCTACGACAGCTGCGCAGTACCATGACAAAGGATAGCGCACGGTTGGGCCAGAGTGAATTGTGGCACTGAGAGGCAAGACATTTATTTAACTGAGGGAGATAGGGAGACAGGGAGAGAGAGAGGCTCCCATTGCATAAGGACCACCCTGCGGCAGTTGCTGAAAAGTCCACGGGTCTCACGTCCCATCAGCATCCGTTCAATCTGTCCTGTTCTGTGTTATCCTTTCATCCTGTCTTCCCATTCACGGGCAGTCCAAGATATTTCGCTACCGCACCTTGGGCGCTCGGCCGTCCTGAACCCTGGTTTCTGGCACTGGCACTGGTACCTGGCCTGGCCCGGCCAATTCTCACCACCTACTTACCTAGGTACCTAGTCCCTCGAAAAGCGAGGGGCCAACTCTAAAGACCAGATGAGCTCCAGCAACTTGAACACGGCGACCTTTGCCGTCGAATACGACGATGACAGCAATCGAATATCAAAAAACGACCCTTTTCTATCGACTCCTGCCGCAAGCCCTGAAGCCAACCGATCTGCCGGCGTGGGCCAGCTCGCCAGCGACAACTGCTACCGTGACCGGGACCATGATGCGCCCGTGGGTGGCCTGCTGAAATTCGCTGACGTCCCTGGCCAGCTATCTCACCTGCCGTTCAACCCTGGCTCAGCCAATCCCTCCTCCACCTACGCCCCAGATCCCAATTCCAGCTTGCTCACGTCTTCCTCCTCTGTTATCGACACGACGACAACTTCTTTTGCTTCGCCTGCTACCACAGCTTCGACAACCAACTCGACTCCTAACGCTTCTACCGCAGTAACCCCTGCTACGACAACAAAAACAACAACCACAACGTCAACTGCTGCCCTTCTTCCGTTCCCTACTCCAACGTCACCCCTGCCATCTTCTAGCCTGCGGAGGACCTCGCCTGGTTTGGCTGCCCGCCTGAAAGCTCTCGGGTTCGGTTCTCCAAAGCTATCCACGCCCCCGACCACGCCGCTTAACGATAACATCGGTCGATTAGACGAAGATCAACTACGACAGCTTGACGAGAAACACCAAGCGGGTTCGATCAAGTCGGTCATCGCCCGGCGCGGTCGCCCGTGGAAGGGCGCCGGCGCTTCCTCCTCCCCAAAGCCCGTCGCCCTCGAGCCTGCCCTCGAGCTACCTCCGTTCAAAGTCGACGACTCCGAGTCTATCGTGTCGCTGCTGCCTGAGATTAGGACCCCTGAGCCCTTGGACATGGACACTCAAAAATATCGGCTGCCTGACCACACCAACGGCAATGGAACAAAGGTCACCCTCGAAACTCGCCGCGAGCACATCGAACGTACTACACGTCCCCCATCTCCTGACAGTGCAGACGTTCCCCCTCCGCCTCCTCCCAAAGACACACCACCAGTCGTCACGCCTGCACCGTCGGCGTCCCCAAGCGATTACGTTCCGAACCTGAATTCATACTTCACCCCCGGTCACAACCGTCCAGGCTCCATATATACACTGTCCCGTGCCTCCTTCGCCAACCAGCTCGCTCAGTTAACCTCACTGCAGCTCCCAGACGCCGAGTCGCTAGCTGGCCAGGTCACTGCCATTCCAACTGCTCAAGTTGCCGCCAAAGCCCTGATCAATGCAGCCGAGCAAATCAGAAGCTGGATATCCAAAGCATCGGAGGTTGTGGATGGTCTAGACAGTGAGGACGATGTCGAGTGGGCTGCTGCCGGTGGCCGCGAAGGTCTCGCTGAGGTGGAAACTGCCATTTCGCGTTTCGAAGAGCTTGTCAAAGCTTATGTTGGGGCCATCGAGCAGCTACAGAACAGGAAAGATATTACCAACGTATCTGTCCAAGACCTGACTCGAGCTGTGACTCAGATGGAGTCGGTGATTCAGGAGTGGGAGAAGATTCGCAGAACGCTACATACTGTAAGAGCGCAAGTGGAGATAGCTATGGAGTGGGAGGAGCTCTGGAACAACGTCCTTGGAGACGTACAAGGCGAAATGGACGAGCTCAGCAGGTTGGTATTTGAGATGGAAGAACGACGCCATAAGAGCATTGTGGCTGCTGCTAATGCCGACACCGTCGACATCGGAGATCTTGAGACCATCGTGGAAGAGAACCCTTCCCATGCATCTCGCTTGCAGCCACCGAGCCGATACAGCCTCCCAACCTTCCCGGTAGCCCCCAGCTCACCTGGCACACCTACGTTGTCGCAGGACGACTCAAGCCTACTGGCTCTATTTGCTCGCATGCAGCCTCTTCGAGCTTCCCTTGACTTCTTGCCCATGCGATTATCAATGTTTGAAGCAAGAGCGGAAGCGTCGTTTCCAACAGCCTGTGAAGAGCTCAGCATGCGCCGCGAAGGTCTCGATGCCAGTTACAAGAAATTGGAAAAGGACGCTGAGTCGCTGCGTAAGGAGTTGGGCGAAGACCGGTGGGTTCTTGTCTTTCGCGGCGCCGGCAGACAAGCACAGAAGATGCAAGAATCCGTTGAGCGCTCGCTCTTGAAGCTCAAAGAGGCCGCCGAAGCTGGACTGCATCTGACCAACCAGCCTGCCATGGCAAAGAAAATGGAAAGCTACGAGGCCAAGAGGATGCATTACGGACCAGCCATCGAGCGCGTACTTTCAATCATCGACAAGGGCGTTAAGGAGCGATTGACTGTCAATGGAGAGATTCTACGTCTGCATACGGACATGCAAAGTCGATGGCAAGCTTTGAAACAAGAGATGAAGGACGCCGAATCCTTGATCGAGGATCTTCATGCAGACAAGGGCCAACAATTGCGCGACTCCATCTCCAGTATGCTGTCAAACGATCGATCAACCTTGGCTAGCGGACACGAGACCCCAGGTAGCTCACCACCCTCTTCAGTTATCATGTCGAGCTTGGGAATGGATCCCCATACGCCGACATCCAAGCCTCCCAAGGTGCGGGCCACCCCTGGGACTAATAATCGAGCTATCCCCACGAATCGTCGGCATTCGTCGCTACCGGCACCGAGCTCGCAAACTGGTAAAAAACCAGGCTTCTCTCGTCTTTCCACTGTGACTGGCTCGTCGTCTACTACCAACCTACACGCCAGCCAGATCAAGCGACCAGACTCTAAGCTTGCCCAGCGTCCTCGGTGGAATACGTCGACCAACACGACAGATGTGGACACTGGCCACAACTTCAAGCCTCTTACACTAACAACACCGAGCCCCTATGCTAAGAAGAGCCCTGTCGCTCAGAGGTCGACCGGCTCTACTACACCGGGTCCCGGTACTTCAAAATTACCGACACTGCGTACTCCCGGTGCTCGCGCCTCGTCAGCATCACCCAGGGTTGACGAAACTCCTACTAAGACTGGAAGTTCAAACCTTTCATTCAGGGAAAGACTTGCGTCCCCTGGCGCAAGCACTCAGCCGTTGCCGAAGCCGCGCTTGGCTAGTCACCAATCCACAATGGCACTCTCTGGAAGGCGATCGTCTCTACAGACTTCCAGGTCTGTCGACGGAGACCGACAAAGTAGACCGGCTAGCTCTCTCGCCACAACATCAAGGAGAACTAGTCTTCTTCCTCAACCAAGGGTTAGAGAAACAGAGACTGGCAGGGCCAGTCCTCTTCCGCCCTCGAGTTCCCGATTGGGAATGCGTAAACCTTCTCCAGCTGAGCCTAAAGATTCAAAGCCGAGATGGCGACATTGAACGCTGCTCGCATCAACATGCGACGACTTAAACAGCACATTCACTCTGGGACAGGAACAATCTCCCCCCTGTTCCCATGTAACATTATGTTCTAACAATTTGATTTCGGTATACACAACTCGAGGCCAGATATACAGTCTCAGGGTTCACAGGGGCCTGGCGCGCCATTTATGAAAAAAAAAAAAAAACAAATTATCCATTTGAGCAGCATGGCGTACCAGGTTAAGATAATGCTGATTGACGGAGTTTCGGACACGGCTTAAGGGATGGCGGCCTCGAATCCCCGTTTTCTTTGTAAGGACTCTGTGGTCCTTGGTCACGGTTCAAGACTCTCATTGAACTTGCTCTTTCTCCTTTTTGGTTTTTCTCATGCCACCTCATGACTAATGCGTTGTAATCAGGGCAAAGAGAAGAGGGAGAACTTGCACTATGGTTTCTTGAGAGGACATTGGTATCGTTGAATGGTGTTGAGCGTTATACCTGGAGACACCATTGCTTTGAAAGTTATCTGTCCAGGTAGATAGAGAGATGTCCACCAAAGAAGCGAAAGGCCGTTGAATAAAAAATTCCGCGAAACCCACAAAAAGGGTGGCAAAGTCATTTAATTATCTTCATTCTCGTGATGCATCTATCTGTCAATCAAGCCTTTTTCTGTCAAGGCTACGGCTATGTGACTAGCTGGCTACCTTATTGTACAAATGCAGGCCTGAATTGATGCAAAGCTCTTTTGTGTATACGGCGTGTCTTCCCAGGAACGCCATAGAGTGTATAAAATCAAGCCAGTAAACCCCTTAATCGCCGCCCATGCAGAAGAAACGAAACCGCCAGCAACTCCCGCCGCTCATAACCATCTTGGTTCTATGCTCCGAGCAATTCTTTGGAAGGGGTATGATTTTTTAAGGAAAACACGCCAATGTCGTTGAAATGTTCATCATCCATCCTCCACCGTTCCTTGTCTCTCCGTTCTAAAACGTGCCGATCCGTAGGACAAAAAGACCAATAAGTCTCTCTTTTTTACATGGGCATCAGCCCAATGCCGCTCTTCTTGGGGGCCTTTGGACCGCCGCTCGAGGCTCTGGCCGCTGTGGATGAGCTGCTAGCCTTGCGACTGGTGCTGGGGCCAGTACTTCTGCGCTTGGTCACGCCGCCTGTCGGCTTCTTACTGGAATATCTCTTGCCGCTCGAGTATCGCTTGTTACCTCCACTGCTTTTGCTGGACGACCTCGGCTTGATCTGTGTTTGCTGGGTACCGAGAGTCTGGAGCTTGCTGTGAAACGCCTGGACGTCTGGGCGCGAGTTGGCGTTGAAGTAGTGTGAGTCCTCGCCATCTTCATCCTCGTCAGCATCATCATCATCTATCTCAACCTCTGAACTGATCAAGTCCACAACATCCTGGTCTCGGCCGCCAGAGCTCCTAGGGTCCATGGCTTCTCGGTAGTGGCTGTAGTGCTTTTGCAAGATACGAAGTATCCTGGGCCCGTACTCTTTGACTTTGTCAGGGTCAATGCCAGGAATCCTCTGCATCCTTTCAGTTGAGGTAGTCCACTGAATGGCCATAAGCTGAAAGTCTCTCTCGGTAAAGAGTGGCTTCCTGAGGCTTTTTTGGTTACGGATTTTCTCCTCTGTTTGCTTCGCTTCCTGGACAAAGCTTTCGACCATGTCTCGGTGTACTTCGTCCAGGTCATCCAATCCGGTGTCGATCGATATCGGAGGCCCGGGCTGGCGAGAAGCTGGCCTTGCTGGTCGATGTTGCGGGAGCTCATCAAATGCGTCTTCATCGTATTCATCATCATCCACCATAAATCCTGCCTCCTGCCACGAGAATGACGCCACACCATTGTTCTCATAATCACTAGCCGCGGTTCGCGATTTCTTTTTCTGCCTACCAACAGGCGAGGAAACATACGTTGAGGGCATGTTCGGAAGTTCCCCGTCATTAGATGCCTTGTTGCTCTTCTTGGACTGGGACTTGGTCGTTTTCTTAGACGCACCGTCGTCCGATACTTGAATAGACAGCATCAGCTTGCGTTGGCCCGAAAGAAACAGTCGGTATGTCGGTCCGAGACGTAGATACTGGATCGCCATTCCATGACGGCCAACCTGATTGTCCTCGTTGAAGGCCTTCTCAGCAGAGAGTTTATCGATGACTCGAACAAGCTCGTGTTTCTTCATGCCCTTCGCCATGCCATGCCACTTGTCTGATAGCTCTGCTTCGTTTTGAGGGTACTTCTTCCCCAAGAGAATGTCAGAGCATTGCACAGCTGTAATGCGGTTCTGGGCCTGGACAACCCTGATAGCAGCAATGGCGTACTCTGAGAAATCCTGTTGCTCAAAGGTCAGCCCAGCCTTGCAGTTGTCGCAGGTCTTTTTGCATTGCGTCGGCGAGAAGTCTTCGCCGAAGTACCGGAGGATCTCGGTTCGTCTGCAATCGGACTTGTTGTCACAGAATGCCGTAACTCTGTTTAACATAGACATCTGACGCTCCTTTTGCTCGTGACTGCCGTCTCCATCAGCGATCAGCTTCTTCAGGACCCTTATGTCCCCCTTTCCGTAGAAAAGAATGCAATCAGAGTCTTTGTCGTCTCTGCCCGCACGACCAGTCTCCTGATAGTAGCCTTCCAAGCTCTTTGGAAGGCCGTGGTGTATAACAAATCGCACATCAGGCTTGTCGATCCCCATTCCGAATGCAATTGTTGCAACCACAACCTTGGTTTGCCCTCTTTGCCAGGAGTTTTGCACTTCGACCTTTTCCTGAGGGTCGCAACCCGCATGATAAAACCTGGCCGTGATGCCACTATCTGAGAGACTTTCGGCAACCTTTTCCGCATTCTTCCGTGAGATGGTATAGACAATGCCACTCAGGTTTGCATACTTGGAATGAATAAGCGACGCAATGCTATCAATGGTTTTGTCGTTAGTTGACTTTGGGCGAACCTCGTAGTAGAGGTTTGGGCGGTTGAAGCTTTGCGAGAAGGTCTGGCAGTTGTCCATGCCGAGGTTGTGCCTGATGTCAACGATAACGTTCTTTGTTGCGGTGGCCGTGAGAGCCATCACAGGCACTCCAGGATACTTCTGCCGTACCTGACCTAGTATCTTGTAGTCTGGTCGGAAATCGTGACCCCATTGACTGACACAATGTGCCTCGTCAATGACAAGTCGTGCGAATTTGCCTTTGCGATGCAGTGTTTGCATCCCGTTGTTGAAGGTTACGTTCTTGCTCACCATCTCGGGGGTGACATATAAGAGCTCAATAAAGTGTTCCGGGCTTCGCTCGTCAAAGGCGCTCATCACTTGTCTCTTGTATTGGGCTGAGCACTCTCCGTTGAATGCGACAGCCTGTATCCCCAAGGCCTTCATATGATCAACCTGATCTTGCATCAAGCTCAGCAGGGGCGATACAACAATAGTAACGCCACGAGTCTTGCCAGTCTTGACCACAGCTGGTAATTGGTAGCACAGCGACTTACCACCACCAGTTGGCATAAGAACAAATGCATCTTTGCCCCCAAGCGTGGCATTGATCGCCTCCAGCTGGTTGCAACGAAAGCTGTGCATTCTGAACCTATCTTTGAGCATTTTTTTAACCTCGGGTGACCACGGATGATTCATCAGATGGGCAGGGATTCCTTCTGAGGCTGCTGATGGCAACGGTTTCTTGGATGACGCTCGTGACTTGGCCATAGGTAGGGCATTGCCAGACGTCTCTGAGAAGATTTCTCTCAAGCCTTGTGAGTGGGGAGCGAAAGATTGACGGGTCTCGTAATCCTGTGCAAAGGCGAGCATCTCCTCATCGTCGCTGAAGTCACTAAATTCATCGCCCGCTCGGTGATGCGTCGCTTGAGGCGTCCTCCTACTACTCAAATGTGGCAGGTTGCCTGCCGGTTTAGGCCCATGTTGTAGTTGAAAGTCGTCGATGTCAGATAGCCCTTCATCCCCAACATCAAACTCTGCATCTATGGGTATAGAATCCGCCACCATATGTTTCATCGTCGGCCTTGGCTGATATGAAGCTCTCGATACTCTTGTAGAGTCTCTTGGGAAGGGAGGTGCAGAAAGGTCGTCGTCTTCCTGCGAGAGGACACTCATGCCTTGCGATGCTTCGACTCTCGAAGCTGGGGGGTTCCAAGCAGAGGGTCTGGGCAACTGAGTCTGGTGAACAACCTGAGTGCCTGTCTCACTGGCTGGGATTGCATCTCGCGAAGGCATGGACATGTTGACGCTGCTTTGGAAAACAGGCTGAGTACCCAACACAACAACTGGTGCAGGAGCGGGAACAGACACTGGCTTCTGGATGGTTGCAAGGAACCCATCCATGTCTAACTTAGCGTCCCGGATGGTCTTAAGAAGGCCATCCTCAACCTCTTGAATTTCGTCGGTAAGATCATCAAGGCGAATCTCATCCTCGTCCGTGTCGAGGCTTTCGGCATAAGCTTGGGCAATCTGCTGAACCAAGCTCTGTCGTTTCTCAGCCAGCGCTCTGTACTCCTCAAAAGGGGCGGCGAGTTTAAGAATGGCGGTTTGTTGTCGCTTTAGCCGCTCTTTCTCGGCCTTGACTTCGGCACGCTTCACTTTAGACCAGCGTTCATTGATTGCTCGAACGAAGTTCTTCTCATTTTGCTGGATGAGTCCTTCGACAAACTCGCCCCATTTGGTTAAAGAGTCTGAGTCAGAGACCAGTTGCTGAAGGTGAGCCGGCTCTTGGCTCGATTGAGGCGGGGCTTCCCCAGAAGATTCATGTAAAGACTCTTCGGCCGCATGTTTAGTGGACTGTGAGCTGTTTGTGGTATCGGCTGGCTCTCCAGTCACTGTGGAGCCAGAAGAAACCTGGCGTTGCGAGTTCAAAGGAAGGCCGATCTCAACTGCGGGTAAAGTAGTGGTAGCTTTCTGTGGCTCAACGCGTGCAGTGCTACTTGTGGAAGCTTTCAGAATTGTGAGAGAGTTGTTGTGAGAAGGCGGTGTAAGGAACTCTTCATCGGAGTCAGGAATGACCAATTCCTCCTGTCTAGGCTCCATTCGTGGCGGTAGTGAATGCACGTCACGAGTCGGTTTGGAGATCTCAGAGCTTACAGGTCCCTTCAAGGGGGTAGTGGCCCTCTTGGGGCTACGTTGAGTGTCGACGACTGGAACTGGTAACAAAGGGGTTTGCTCCCGAGTAAGTTGACTGCGGACCCGTCTTGAAGGAGACAAGAGAACATCATGGTCCTCCTCGCTGATTGATGGTATCTCTGTCGATGATGGGTTGGTGAGAGCATCGCGGGTTCGACGAATTCGAGTACTCCGTGATCCGGTTTTCCGTCGCACAGAGGATCGAGTCGGGCTAGGGGGTGGAGGATCGGTACCGAGAAGCTCATAGACATCAGGGAAATCGCCCATGTCGCTGAATTCTTCCTTGGTAATTTCGTTGCTCTTCCGCTTTCTGCCACTCGAAAGGACTGGCTCTGGCTCGGGTTCGGCTCGAGACGCATAATCTTCACGCCAGAGTTTAACATCGCTGCCGAAAGATAAAGAGTCGGAAGAGGCAAAAGTATCGTCGGTCAAGTCCATGTAATCAATGCCTCCTGTCTTGAGTTCTGGGAAGTCGGGGCTAGTCGTCCGCAGCCGGGTTGATGCCGGGGCCGGAGCGGGAGCGGGAGCAGGCGTTTTCTTTGGTGGCGACTCATCGGAACGTTTAACGGGAGTATCCTGTCGGCTCGAAAAGTTTGGGGTAATTGAAGAGGGCGTTAGTAGTTGTTGAGGTCTCGAAACCAGGCTGGGCTTCTTGGGTTTTGAACTCGACATAAGGCGACCCATGGTATCGTCGTCCAGTATCACCTGGTCCGTATGCCGCGATGCTGTGCCCAGCCCACTCCGTCCATTGGAGATATTGGACGCGTCGCCTCCTGGCCGCGGCTCGTCCTGGGGACGAACAGATGGCGCAGTTTGAGTATTTTGCCCCACCTGGGAATCTGAGTGCTGAGACTGGGACAGGCCGATCTGGGAAGAGTCGGTGCAACTTGGGAAAGATGGTGTTGCAGGCTTGGAGCGGGCTTGATCGTTCAACAGCCAGGACAGATTCTCAGCAAGATTGTTGCGAGTCATGAAGCCGACGCGTTGATGTCGGAGCGTCTTTCAGCTGCCCTTTTCAGAAACATTGAATTCCGTGAAATTTTGTCTTGTCTGGCGTCGGAGGATGGAATTTGGAAAGGCCTTGCTTGTTGTCATGCCCCAGGCGGCTCGAGGTGCCTGTCCCGCCTGGGCGCGTCACGCGTTTGGTAATCAGCAGAAGGAGCGAGAGCACGTGATTCACTGTTGTCTTGTAAAGTGCACAGTGAATAGGTAGATATAGGCTAAGGTAGGCAGTCAAGCCTCAGCTCAACTGGTCTTGATTATTTTATTAGAAATTGAAATTTTTCTATTTGGAATGGCTCTGATCTTTATCGGGTTCAGAGAGTTATGTTTTCGACTTTTGCGTCGCTTCTTTGCATGGAATTTGCTTGTGTAGGTTATTAACATTGCCTAGTACCAGTATTTATCATGCTAGTACCTATCAAATAAGTGGCGATTCTACCTATGTCAGCTACCTACATAACACTAATAGACATACTTCCTACAATGTTTTTATATGGACATCTCAATCCTTTATTCAAATCGCAGTTGAGGGAAAGGCATAGCAATAAAATACATCAAAATATGCATATACTGCCCAGATTTCTTAAACAATCCAACTCATTGCATTTCCTGCCTAGACATATCCCAAATAGTCCATCGCCGGACAGATGACATGACGATACACAATAAAGTATCCGTAGATGTCATACCAATTCACACCAATTCAGGTGTACCGACCCATCGACCGTGAATATCGCCATGTTAGCCAGGCATCAGCGGGGTACTACTGGATACTACAGGGTGAGGCCATGTTTCGCGATCACGGGTTTTCGTGTGTTGGGTGCTTGTTTCTTTAGGCAGCATAGGCCCCCGCAGGCGTTAAACTGCCACCAACACGCGCTGTGGGACGCGGTCTAACCTGGCTGCTCCTAGCACGGCGATCCAATTGCTTACCATGACAGTCTATCCTATTGCATAGCAATGGCTGCTGAGATGGCTTCAGGCATGGCTTTTGAGTGGTTGGAGGTAATGGACCCCAAGCCAACGACTCGTTGTATAAAGTTGCTGGATCTTCCCTTTCATGAGGAGAATTCTTGATCTATTGGTAACCAAACACTGCGAACTCATAACTTACATCTGGTTACCATACAATTACCTCTTCTTTACGTGCAACTCATACGCACTTATAGTAACACAAGTATTCCCTTTCAATTGGCGGCTGCCACATTCTCATCAACCTCTTGCGCCTTCCGTCTGCTACCCACGACCCTTCTTACCTAACCTCACCTCTCCTCTACTTCACCCCCATAACAATCTTTCACTTTCACAACACAGCTCTCGCAATCATGGCTGATCTTCCAGAGCTCCCCGCCCCTCACTCGGAGCTGGCAAAGTACATCTTTGACCACAAAGACAAGTCCATGGTCGAAATAATGGAACCCTATCGTAAATACGAAGCCAAGTTACGCTCCGTCTATGCGCAGGACCGTCAGAACCCAATCCTGGACGATCCCTATCTCAATGTGGTTCAGCTCTTCACCCAGGACACCAAATTTATGACTACTCGCGCCAGAAACCTCGAGGCTGAGACTGAGGAGGAAAAGTCGAAGTACATCATGACTCTTCCTGACGACAAGCGTCGCCCTCATGACTCTCCCGCAACCGTTGCTAGCCTGAACGAGTTCCAAAAGAACTTCAACATCTTCTCAGAATCGTCTTTGTCCGACTTGGATTGGACAAACGTCGTTGCTGCTGGCTCCTCGGTCATCAACTGCCTTCTCCCTGTCCCGAGCGAGTTCAACACGACTAAGCGCAAGCTTCGCGAGTATTATCATGAAAAATTCTGTCCTGCTTCTGACGTCGACCTCTTTCTTTACGGACTCAACCATGATCAAGCCATAGAGAAGATCAGACAGATTGAACAGGCCATTAAGGACGCCCTACTCAATGAAGTCACCGTTGTGCGAACCAAATACGCTATCACCATCGCCAGCCAATATCCCGTTCGACACGTTCAGGTGAATAAACGAATCCCTTGCTTGGAGAAATAAAATAAAATAAAAACTGACATATACCGAGATCGTTCTCCGTGTCTACAAATCTGTTAGCGAGATTCTCACTGGCTTCGATATCGATGCTGCTGGCGGGGCCTACGACGGAAAACAGGTTTATGTTACTCCTAGAGCCCTCGGAAGCTTCATTACACAGATAAACCATATCGATCTTACCCGAAGAAGCCCCTCTTACGAAAACCGACTTTCCAAGTATTCTCACCGAAACTTCGAGGTCTACTGGCCGGAACTTGATCGAAACAAGATCGATCCAACCATTTTTGAGAGGAGTTTTCAGAGAACTCTCGGGCTAGCTCGTCTCCTCGTTCTTGAAAGACTTCCGACCACGACGGCTCGAGAGACTTATCTCAACAAGAGACGTGAAGAGCGTGGTCGTCCCACGGTATACAGGAGCTACCAGATGCTCCACGGCAACATCAAGGACTATCACGAGGATGAAATCGCTGATTGGTTATCCGAAGAAGACATCAGTAACTACCACACCTTCACTGTTCCTTACGGCCAGCACTTCAACTCCAAGCGGATTGAAAAACTTTGCTACACACGCGATCTCCTCCTCAATGCCGAGTGGAACCAGCCAGATGATCGCAATGTGTATTTGCATCGTCATCCAGCCTTCTTCGGTCGCGTCGAGGACGTGATTAAAGATTGTTGTGGTAGTTGCCCATCACCTGTCACCCCCGAGGAGAAGGAGGTAGCAGAGAAGGAAGCCGAGATTTACATCAAGGGCAAGGTCTCCTTTCTTATAGATGACCCTGGCCGACAACAAATTGGTTCTTTCAATCCCTTGACAGAGCAGGATTGGACAGACATGGCATATGTAGGCAACATGGCGAGGCTTTGCCAATCAATTGTCGATGGCGATGTTGACGATATCTTGAACTGGCTCAGTCAGGAGGCCTCCGACCCAAACAAGAGAGACTACACTGGCAGGTCGCCTCTCCATCTTGCCGTGATGACTTCGACCCCCGAGGTTGTCAAATGCCTTGTTGACCACGGCTCTCGACTTACTGCTCGCCTGGCGGATGGCAAGACTGCCCTGCATTTGGCTGCTTCGCGAGGTAACGTGGACATCATCAAGATTTTAATGGAGAAGTCGATTGAGAACGAAGAAGCCGAGGCGGAGCGTCAGGACAAGAAGCGCCAGGCAGCCAAGATGGAAATATCAACCACGGAGGACAAAATCTCGGAGAAAGATGGCACATCAGACGATGAACATGAATCTGATGGCGAGCTTGTTGACGATGAAACAACAGACGCGGACGCTGCATCGATGACGACCGGATCTTTTGTCAAAATCAATAACGACGAAGAGGAAACCGACGATCTAGTCCCTGACGAGTTGTCAGATGAGCCAGACTACTTTCAGATTGATGTCTTGGCATGGGATCTTCGATGCTCTCCTCTGCATCTTGCCATTGCAGAGGGCAACGAAGATGCCGTGAGACTGCTTTGCGACGTAAGTTAACAAATCTCTTTAAATTTTAGGGTATCTATATAAATATCCTCTTTACATCTTGAGATATTTGAACAAAGATGTTTCAAACGTCTGAGACTATTCACTAACTTATTTATATAGTACGGAGCCGATTCTATCCTCCCTGTCAAATTCCTGGCCAATAACGACTCTGATAGCCATGCTATCTTGACTTTGGTCCTGGCTTTGATGCTCCCGAACGACAAAGCCAAGTCAATGGCCAACCTTCTCCTCAAGCTCGGTGCAACCTCTGCCCAAGGTGATTCAATTGGCTGCACTGCGTTCCACAGATATGTTGAGTCTGGGAAAATGGATCTCATCGATACGCTTTTAGAAAACGATAAAACTGGTACTAAGACTGCTATCAACCATATGGTTTTTGCTGGAAGATCCTGGGATCCAGACACGGTCGCCCCTCTCAGCACTGCCATTGAACATGGCGATGCAATCTTGATCTTAAAATTGCTGAATTCTGGTGCTGCAGCTCACATTGACTTTGACACTTGGCTAAAGGCGGTCAAGGTCTCGCCTGCACAGTCTGGTTATCTAGGAAACCTGGAACAGAACCAGAGGAAGTACAATGAATCTGTGGAACAACCATTGATTTCTGCCATCCGCCTTGGCCACGTTGATATCGCGATCAAGCTCCTCGAAAACGGTGCTGAGCCTAATTCGTTAACGAGAGACACGCAAAAATTAATGCTCAACGAGTATATGAGATCTTACATCAAGGGAAAGACCGCTTTGGATCTGATCCGGTCTTCAATGAAGCGTCTCGCTAAATACGGAGGCGAGAAGAAAGAACCAGTGAAGCCGAGGGAAACACCGGGCCTGGATGAGTTCTTGACAAGTTTTACACCCGGGACCTACTCGCATTCGGTTGTTTCGTACCATATCAAACTCAAGAAAAATGCATTCGAAGCCCAACGGAAAGATTACGAGAGAGAGATAAAGGAGCGTTCAGAGATCAGGGGACTACCAGAGAAGCTTGAAGCAATACAGGACCTTCTTGAACGCTTCAGCACTCTTGAGAGAGCCCTCATCAGTCGGGGTGCTAAGACTTTTGAAGAGCTGCATCCTGACATCAAGACGGGTTTGAGGTCCGGCCACGAAAGCAGGCGGAATAGCCCAGACGAAAAAACGCCAAAGCCCTACGAATTCCATCTTTCGTTCAAAAATGACCGCGACATGACTGAAAAGAGGAGGGATGGTTATACTGAGTTGTAAGTACCCCTAACCTCTGCCGAATCTCGTCCCTATTTCGCTTATCTTCATCCTCTCTTTTCTTCATGTTACTTCTGTCGTTCCTGTATATCACCCCTAACTTCTCTTACTTTAGGATGGAAGCTGCCTGGGCTGGTGATTTAGAGCAGATCAAGGCTCTTACTCTCAAGGCATGGGGCTCGGAACAGGACCAACCTCCGTTGAAGGTCGCCATCTCAGACAACATGGATAACACTCCCTTCTCGATAGCCTTCCTCCGGGGACACCAGGGTCTAGCCCAAGCTTTGCTTGAGATTGTGAGAGCTCAATGGTCTCCACCTGAGAAGGAGAAGGTCAGGTTCAAAATGGAGACTCGCGATGAAGACGAGTATTCGGATGAAGAATCCAATACTTCTGACGACGGCGAGCCCCGAATAGTGTCAGAAAAGGTGCGAGAGAACTTCACCATCGACGACATTGGTCACGTTTCTATGCAGGTCAAGTCTCATGTCAAGCCAATATCTGTCATCTGCCAGTCAGTTCCTACCTGGCGGCTCGACAACGGAGAGGTTATCTACGAGGACCTTGCCCAAAGTCTGTTCGTTCATACCTTCAAAACTGATGACACCGCTGGGTTAAAGGCGCTTCTAGATATGGCGCAGCATTTCTCGAGCCAGAAGTTTGAGGGTGACGAAGAAGAGCATGAAGAATCATCTAGCAGCTTTGTTTTTCCTCAATGGGATTTCCAGTGGGCAGTTGAGCACGGGAAAACTCACATGCTGGCTCAGGTGATCAAGCGAACAGGTGCAGGCATTCCGCTTGATCATCTTGTCAAGAAGAGTGGTGTTGAACTAAAAACACGACCGCGGTACTACCAAGGTTTAACGGTCTATGGTAAAAAAAGGTATGCATTGGACTTCTATTATTATATGAGCGTGAGGCTGACGTTTTACGTACAGGAAGGATTGGGCAACTGCTGGGCGCAACATGGTCGTCAAAAACACAGGCCTGAGGACGCCGCCGCTTCTTCATGCTGCTCTAGCAGGCAGCGTGGAGGGTGTCGAATTCTTCCTGGGTGACACCCCACACAGGCTGTACGGTGAATTCAGCAAGTCCAAGGCTGCGAAAGAGGATTCTAGGGTGAAGCACTTGAAGGACAGCCCTGGGGGATTCGATCGTGCGATTTTGAGGTGGCTTGGGGCCGACAGTAAGTGTTTCAATGGATAATCTCAAATTTGATACTGATCTATAACTCAGACGATCTTGTGATTCATTGCGCGGTCCTGGCCAAACCTGGTGAGGCTGCCAACGAGCTTCTTGAGTATCTTGTTGAGGCTTGCCCAGGACTCATGGAAAAGAAGAACTCTCAGGGAGACACTGCATTGATGGTGGCCTGTCGCCTTGGACGAATCGAGTTTGTCAAGATTCTATTGGCAGGCAATGCCGACCAATCGATTCGGAACCACAAGGGTGAAAATATCCTTCACGCAGCTGTCGCGGGTAATCCCAAGGCTTCGCAACTCCGTGAGCTTTTCGACCTCCTCGATCCTAGTCTCCGCAGCCATCTCTTCTTACAGCGGAACAATCTCCATGAGAACGGCAACACGCCTTTGCACACTTGGATTTCACAAGCCTCAGGGGTTCTCGGCTCCGATTATTACAGTCGTCGCAAGCCCTACGATTTCAAGGAGACAGAGGCGGTTCAAATACTAGGCCTCCTCCTTGAGTACTCCAAAGGTGAAGAACTACAGATGCTCAATGGTGCGGGCGACACCTGTCTTCATACGGTGATAATGAATGACATGCTAGCTCTTGTTCAGGTCCTGGTAAAACTCAACCCTAGCTTGCTCTGCCGGGAAAACGCTGTTGGCCGAACGCCTGCTGAGGTTGCATATGACCGACTCACTGGACAGAAGTTTGCCAGGCCCAGAAAACTCAATTTGAGCACGTATAACTGGGTTGACGATGTTCTCAGCAAGAGCCCGAACGATTTTGCTCTTAAGTCGGCCCATGAGGTGTACACGGCAGACCAGAAGAAAGCGCTGCTCGCGGAGTTGGGGCTTCGCGACGCATACGGCCAAGATGCCGTTTCTCTGATCATGTACTCCACTGGTATGAAAAAGAGGCATTGTGGCGACACTAGAAGTCTCGATGGCTATACTGCCAAGAGGGTTGTATGGGATTTCTGTCGCAGTGCAATGGAAAAGCATCCCGAGAATCGGCGTCTAGTGAGTCTGAATGAGGCCAACGATGTAGCCAAAAGGCTAGGAGAGAAATACTCGGCTTCGAGGTATTTCAGCATCCAAGCGCGGGGTGGTGATGATGAAGACACTGAGGAGAAGGACGACAATGCAACAACTGACTTTTCCGTCCAAGAACTGAGGTCTCGCCTCTCACAGGCCTGGGATACGAAAGAGAACAAGTGAGAGAAAGTAAGACGGCAAGCTATGGTGCTATACGGATTGTATGGGCTGTGACATGAATGTCTAAAGATGCATCACAGACCAGATGGATGGGGTTCTTATGTAAACTGTTTAGTCACATCACTATATTGTGTAGAGTTGTAATTGATGAGCTGGGCCTTTTACATGTGCCATATTTGACTGGTAAAATTATATTTGTTGATAGGAGATGGTCCCAACTGGTCATGAAAACATCATACTTGAACAGCAGAAAGCCTATGTATTTGCGTCATCCCTCAAGTCATAAAGCTAAAAAAAAAAAAAAACGAAGCGGCAATTGGACATGTCGGTCTCTTCATCTTATGAGACATAAACAACAGCCTGGGGGGCACCATCACCCCAGATGCCAACAACAGCCATGGCAAAGCCCAGAGCAGACAGGGCTGTCCTAGCAAGGTAGCTTCGCGCGAGATCCTCGACCTTGGCCCGTACCTCTTCTCCGTTGACATCTTCGGTATCCTCCTCGCTGGCAGGCTCGCTGTTGGCATCGCCTAGAACCTCGTAGCTAGCTTCCATCCTGGCGCGGGAAGACTGTCGAGGTGCCGAGGAAGCAACATGTCGAGGAGTAGGCGAGGGAATGAGGAGGGGCGCAACGGAGGATAAAGTGGCGAGAAGGGCTGTGTAGAGCAGGTAGGGATGGCGAGAAGAGCGGGGAGCGAGAGCGAAGCTGATGAGGAAGGGCGCCGAGGCGAGAGAGGTGAGAGCTAGTACGGGAGTCTTGAGGGCGGCGCTGAGGGTGCTGAGGCCGTGGGAAGCGGAGGCGGAGGATGGAAGTCGGAGGAGAACAGGAAGGGCGACAGAGGAGATGGAGTATGAGACACCCTAGAAAGACGAGTATTAGCAGACTGAAGCTTTATGGTGGAGAGTCTTGTATAGAACGGGATAATAGATGGAATTGCAAGATTGTTCTCCTGCTTTATATGATACCAAGCGAATGATGGCGAATACAATGCAGATAAGCTCGATGCGACATCACTTCCATGATATCCAACCAGTACGTACCGTCAGTAAGCCGAGCGAGACGGTGCCGACAAACTTGAGGAGCGAAACGCCCGTTCCTGTCGCAGTCATGGCTGATGGGATTCTATTCAACACAGATACAACGGCGATGGTAGACGCTTTGCGATGATGAGAGGAGAAACAGAGGTTATCGGCTATCACAAGGCGGGGGAGGGACAAGACTTAAGCATGAGGTGATGAAACAAAGATCGGGCAGTGACGTTTTGAGATGCGCGGAGGGTGAATTGAGATGCTGATTGGACGTACGCGCCACCTGTGGCTGCCAGAGGTGGCTTGCGCGTCTAGCGCTTAATGTCGCTTAGACAGCATGCTCCACCTCGACCAGAAAACTGCAGTTTGCGATTTTCTGCAAATTTCTCTTTCTTCCATCTCATCAACATGGAACTGGCACAAGTTCCCATAACCACCTCGAGCTCAATACGTAAGTATACTCTGTTTATTATTTCTCATACTCTCGCATGATGAGCTCCTTTTTTTTCAAACCCTCCTCAAGCTTATAGGAAGAGCCGTCTGAGACTGCCCTCGAAATATACACCTGTCAGCTAAGCTCCTGACAAGACGCTCGCCTTTGTTCCTGCTGTGCGCCGCCTTCGGGTGTGCTTGCACGCGGGGCAATACTGAGCTGGCGGTCGGTGAGCCTGGCAAGTGTGTCGGGGGCGGTGGTGCTTATAAACTGGGTTTCTGATGTTTCGAGATACTATCGCTTGTCTTTTTTGGCCATTTATACATGGATAAAGCGCTGACCAACAACAATAGGACTTTATACAATCGAGTCTCGAGATTAAGTTAGGTACTGGAGGGTTGGAGGCTCTAATGCCTCTTCGTCATGATTCATTTCATTCATACATTATCCCGTAGTCTAGATAGCTAATGCACCACCATATCCCATTCGCCCTGATGTTGTTCCCATTATATCTTGAACCACTGGCATCTGCCCAAAACCGTGTGCTCCAGAATCTCACAAATCACTGTCACTATCGTCCATAACAGGTCGTCGACCTCGTCCTGTCCGTCGTACAGGAAGCTCAGCCTCTGACTCCTCCGCAGCAGATTCGCCGACATCCCTCTTCTTAAGAATATCCTCAAGCTCCGGTATGCCCTCGCTTTCTTGCGTGCCTGTGAACGCGGTTGGTACAAAGAAAGGCCTCGCAGTCTCGTCTTCGGCCCCAATAGTCGAGGAAGATGCACCTGGAGAGGTAGGTGGCAGAGACCCGGGCTCCCTTATGCTCGACGCCGGATGATTATCAGAAACGATAAAGTCTAATAGATCTTCGCCATCGTCCGAGCCACTCGTCTCCATCAGATCACTGTCTCGTTCACAATCATCACCAATCTCATCGCTGTTAAGCCCGCCGTTCTTCCGCTGGGCCTTGCGTGTACCTTTGGCTCTGGGCTTACTGCCCGCTTTTGGTCGTCCACGGCCCCTAGGTGTTATTTCTTCCTCATCCTCATCCTCTTCATCAGAAAGGCCTTCCTCCACCATAGAGCCAAGAGCAAATGTCTGGGGCGCTATATCAGGAGATAGCCTCCTCCTCTTGGCTTGTGGCTGCGCCTTTGTTGGGGGTTGTCTGTTCTGTTTCTTCTTAGTTGGACCCGCTGTTTTGTCCGGTTTCGCTCCTCTCGATGGCCTCTCTTCCTCTGATTCCGGTTCAGATCCGGCAAACGCGTGGACTGGTATCTCGAGATAGTTGCTCGTATCCTCGTCTCGACACTCACGCACCAAGCTTTCCTGTTCATGTGCCATCTTGTTCCACATATCAACACAGCGTTTTGTGTGTGTCCCGTGCTTGAGCCTAAATACCGGGCGCAGCTCTCTTTGCAACTCTGGATACGCTGTCATATCTGGCATGTCCGTCTCTTCAACAATGCTATGATTGAATGGCAAGTCGCGGTACGCCCGATTAAGCTCTTTAAGCTCTTCATCGCCTAGCAGTACTTTGCTGACTTCAGGCACTGTAGCGAGGTCATCAAGTTCCGGGTTGCGTCGGGCCTTTGGTTGTCTCGCTTTACCACCGACATTTAACATGCTCGCCACGCTCTGAAACCCTGTCTCGACGCCGTCAGGCATATGGAATTTCTTTGGTGGCTTCTTCTTTCCCGCGGGTACCCGTCGTTTCTTGGGCTCGGGCAATGACGGGTCCTGCGTGTTTTCGATGGGTATATCGACATGTCGTTTGTCTACCTCTGGCCGGATCTCCCTAGGAACGATCCGTGTTGAGAGGTCAAACCTGAAATTAAATCGGCTTCCCTCGCAGATCAAAGTTTGCATCTTCTCGTAGTTGTCCTTGGATTTGGCGAATTGGTCCTCCTCTTTGCCTCGCATAAGGAGTAGTACAATGTTTCCTGCTCGTTTTCGGCCGGTTCGTCCCATTCGCTGTAACATTCTGATTGGGGATGCTGAAGAGTCGTAACACACAATAAGATCTACTTGCCCGATATCCAGGCCTTCTTCACCGATAGATGTCGCAACGAGTACATTGAACTCACCCCTCTTGAACCTTTCAATTGCCTCGATCTGCTGCGCTTGTTTCATGCCTTCTCCTCGCTTGCCATCGGCTTGCCCAACAAAGATGCTGGCTTTGATGAGTGGCCGATGCATGTTCAGCATGCGCACGATGTCCTCGGCCGAGTCACGATATTCGCTGAATACAATCACACGCGTGGCCGAGTCCTCGCCCTTATCCATGAAATGGTTCAGGACAGTATCTGCCAAGGCAGTGAGTTTGGGATGGCCAACAAAACCATCTGTGCGAAGCCATTTAGATATCCTGTCCATCATTTCCTGAAAATTCGAATCTTGGATAAGTTGGCGCTTGTATTTTGATCCTTTCTCTCCCTTGCCTTCTTGTTCACTACGCAAGTCGACCAGGTTGTCGTAGAATGGTTTGATGCCGTGGAAGTTGAGTAGCTTTATTGAGTGTGCAATGCTGGTGAGGACGTTAAAGACGGCCCGCATCATGTGTTGCACACCCTGGTTGGTGTGCCTTCCTCGCGTTGCGAACCATTCTCTTTGAGATTGCATCAAGCCGTATGCTGTGATAGCCATAGGGCTTCGACCGAACCAGATGTTCTGCGAGCTCAGTTTGTCGGTCAATGGCTTCAGTGCCTTTGTAAAGAGTTCGCTGACTAGCACCATCTCATCGGAAGGGTCAAGGACAATCTGTTCAATGTTTCTCTGGTGTACATATTGGCGAATGTCTATCGAGTCCTCGGTTCGTATTTCGCAATGAGAGATACCCAGGTTGTCGATGACTTCTTGTACCGTTTCAACCTTTGAGCCGGGTGTGGCGGTTAACGCCAGAATTCGAAAACTCTTGGAGAAACGACGAATAAGCTTGGTCACCTTTGCATAGGCATACTCTCCTACGGCCCGATGTGCCTCGTCGATAACCAGCAAAGCTATTGATTTCGGGTCCGCATAGCCATGGGAGATGTCGTTCAAAAGTGTTTGTGGAGTCATGAAAAAGACTCGACGAGCTTCCCACTCATCAACACGGAGAGCTGGAGGGATATCGCCTGTCAACAGTGTGGTTTCTGAACGAGGGATTCCAGCAATGTTGTAGCACGCGTCTACTTGTTGTGCCACAAGAGGTTTTGTTGGTGCGACAAAGACAAGCTTAGCGCGCTTCGTCCATCGGTAAAAGTTGAGCATAACAGTTGCAGCAATAAACGTTTTCCCAAGGCCGGTCGGCAACACCACTAGGGTGTTGTTGAATAAACTGTTCTTGACAATGCTGAATTGGTAGTCTCTAATGGCGCCTAGATTCGTTGGATAAACCCATGTCTTCATAGCCTCTTGGTCAACTTCATGGTGAGTCGGCTCCTCTCGAGGCAGGTCGGCACGGAACACTCGTGCAGATGTCGGCTGCGATGGTCGCGGACCGCCACTTGACAGCGAGCCGCCAAATAGAGTCGTCTGGCGCCAATTTCCAGAATCTGATCTGTTGAGCCCTGTCCGAGAAGCTGGTCTTGGAGCAGCCGTTGCAGATACTGTTTGCCTTTGTTGAGGAGGCTCTGGTGATGAGAATGCATCGGATGGGAGATCTTCCAGTTCCAGTGCTGCAGCTGCAGCTGCTGAATCTTGCTGGTGCGTGGGTTGTCGAGGTACCGTTGCAGGCTTTTGCATGGACTTTGCGGGACCATTTCCGCCCATAGATGATGAGACTTGATCGAGAGCAGTGAGGAAGTCCTCATCGGCAATGTCATCGTCGAATTCGTCGCTATCCATGGTGGCGAATTAATGCCGCGAATCATTGGCTTTCTTTATAGTCGTGACTGGAGTAAGAAACTCAAGCCATTTTGAGCTGTAGCAAGGTTCTGTTTGTGATGCAATGCTCGAGGGCGAAGATATTCAAAGGCATTCATACAATCGGTGCTTGGCCCAGAGCAGGCACGCGTTATCCACCTTCCGCGTCGGCAGAGACTAACGCGAGATCACGTGATGATTCAAAGTACGTCTAGAGTAAATTATCAGATTCAGAGGATTGCTTTGACTGGACAATCTGTAGTTGGATACATGACTCTTTGTTTCGAACAAGTATCAAGTGTTACCATAGTTGGCTTTAATAGACGATAGCTCTGTGCAGACAAACAATAAAAAAAGTATCACAACGTCAACAAATGCACGGGCAGTGTTCGTGACTTCCCATTGTTTGAGTCACATACTACCTACGCTAGGCCCAAATTAGAAGAGGCTGCCTGTTGTGCTTTAGCTTCATGCTGCGAGTGGAGCATTTGGCAAAACGTCACAGCTGCTTCGCGAAGAGAACTTCTTTGTTTCCTACAATACTTTACAGCTTCTCCCTCCGTGCACCGCTTCGTCTTCGCATCGCACGCAAAGCGGAATCTGCGCACGCTTAGAGCTCAAGCTCTAAATCTACCTCTATATTGACATCACCACCACCGAATCCCCTGGGTTCTATCTGCTCTTCAGCTGCGCAGTCGCACGAGTCTCGACCGACCACCACACGCCTGTCTGTGGCAGCAGTACAGGCGATCATCGGACTTCGATCGCACTTTCTGGAATAAGTCGACTTGCCTGTTCAAATATCAACTTAAACCATTGTCCGAACGAGGGCCATCCCTTCAATCACCATATTGACCAACCCAAACAACCTTTGCTGTTCGATAGCTGCTCGACTTGCGCGAGGTCGTGCCAACCGCGCTTCCAAAACTATATAAAAAACCACACAAAAAAAACCTACAAAAAACCACACACACAAAGAACAACCACTTCCCTCTCCGCCCCATCATTTACCACTATGGCACCCCGTGGCCGTCAAACTGCCGGTGGGCGCGAGACGCGGAATGCAGCCCGCAAGTCGACCACCACATCAAGAGGTGGAATTCAGAAGCGCAAGGCTGGTCGTGTTGATGGTGATGGCGACCTGGACATGGACAGTGCCGGTCGACGTGCCAAGAAGGCTGCCACTGCCACTGCTACTGCCGAGACCAAGCCCACTCGGACTGGTACTCGTGCTTCCACTCGCGGCGGCCCCTCGAAAAATGCTCAGAATGTTTTGAAGCACTTGAGCAACGGCACTGCAGGATCCCTTGCTTCTCGTATCTCAAATGTTTCTTCTGGCAAGGGTCCGAAAACTCGATCTCAAGACATGACAGGCCTGAAGATGCTGCGAGTGGGGGGTTTGAAGGATAGCAAGGCGGCCTCTAATCCCGGGGGAGGTCTAAATGATCTTCTTGGGTTCATGGAAAGGAAGGCTGGGTCATTTCGAACTGGTTCAAAGCGCAGGGTTGCAATCAAGAAGGTATGTTTTATCGTTGACAGAGCTTCAGGTGCGGAATTTCGATTCGACTACGCGAGACTCGGGGAATCATATATGGGTCAATCCAGAAGTGTATTTTGTTATATACTTACACGTTCCCGCACCTTGACTCATTGTGTTCGACAACGCCTGCTAACTTAGTGTAGAGCCATTATGTTGGTGACTACGTCTACGTAGGAGCGACCGAGGAGGACGCTGAGGAGCTAATCAAACTCAACACATTCACCTTTGCCGGTGCACCATTGGAGGTCATCAGAGTGGATGAGATTCCCGACAGAGGCAGGGCAGTGGAGTCCAAGGAGACCCAAGAGCTTCGCGGCAAGCTTCGAGATATTCTCAGTCAAAGATACCTCGGCGCCAACAAGCTTCTCAAATTAGATGCGCTCGCTGCGGATTCAAACCTCGTCACTCTTGGCATGTTCGAGAGTCCTGAACGAGCCCTTAAAACGTTCAAGGGTTTGATGGCCATCTGTGATAGCCTCTTCCAGACGGACAAGGAGAAGCAGGATGCAATCGAGAGCATCAGTCTAGCGAGCAACAATATCGACGATGTCGCTCAAGTGGAAGTTGTAGCCACAACCTTCCCCCATCTCAAGAATCTCGACATGAGTGGCAACCAGGTGGGCTCCATGCAAGCACTTCAGCCATGGAAGGGAAAGTTCAAGCATCTTGAAACCATCTACATGACTGGCAACCCCATCGAAACGGCAGACCCAAACTACCCGGCCACCCTTTTGGAATGGTTCCCCAAGTTGCAGAACATCAACGGCAACCAACTTCGCACACCTGAGCAGATTGCTGAGCAGGAAGCTGCCTCGAGACCCAAGCCAATCCCACAAAATGGACCCGACTTCCGAGACGTTGGTGGTGTTGGCGAAAACTTTCTCCTCGAGTTCTTTGGCTGCTACGACAACGACCGGCCTGGTCTAGTCTCCAGGTTCTATGACGAGGATAGTCAGTTTTCAATCTCGGTTGACGCGCGATCTGTACGAGACGTCGACGCACCTGCGCCTATGCCCTGGGGGTCTTATATCAAGCTTTCGCGAAACTTGACCAAAATCAACAACCTTAACGCGCGTATTCAGCGACTATTCCGCGGAGCCGACAGCATTCAGGATGCCTGGAAGACACTTCCTCTCACTCGACACCCCGACATCAAGCAGGAACTCAGCAAGTACATCATGGATTGCCATCCTCTGCAAGGATTGGTAGATCCTAGTGGCCAGAGCTCGGGAGGCGTCGACGGCTTGATCATTGCGGTGCATGGTGAATTCGACGAACAGGATCCCAACACCAATGCGACAGGAAAACGCAGTTTCTCCCGCACATTCATTCTTGGACCTGCCAAGCCAGGGCGAGGAATTATTCGTGTAGTCAGTGACATGCTATCACTCCGAGCCTACAATCCACTCCCAAATGTTTTTGCAGCATCTGCTCCTACTCCTGCTCCTGCATCAGCCGATCAGCACCAGGCGATGATCGCCGAGCTATCTAAGCAAACGGGTATGACAGCTCAATACTCTGAAATGTGCCTTACCCAGGTGAACTGGGAATTTGACAAGGCCCTGGTGGTATTCAATGAGAAGAAGGTATGTGGTTCTTGGTTGCTTCAGTTTATATGCTGGTGGACTAACTAGAGTTAAGGCACAACTCCCAGCTGAGGCATTTGCTACAATGGGTGGTTCATAGATTGGCAGCCCATGTGTGGGAACTGCGGGCATGACTATGCATGGACGTCACGAAACCATGCAATATGTCTGAAGGTTTAGGGAGCGGAAGGACGAATGAAGAACAACTTATATCAATGGGCTAAGGCAGTAGCTTATTTCAAGAGCGATGATTTGGAACATTGTTGGAGTTTATGGTTTTTGGTACGCATAAATGCATTAGAGAGGGTTAGGAGGACGGTTTCGTGAACGGCTGAATCGCATGAAAACCAGGGCGGGCAAAGTGGCCGCTTGTATAATATAATGAAATGCCACTACAGAATGGAGAAATCGCACCATTATTGAGTCCATTGAGTCAGGTATTGAGCTTGGTCCCATGTCAAAGCATAAGTTGTTGAGTCAATGAGTTTGCATCACAGCCCTCCTAGACGACGTAGGTAGTAGGTGAAGGCGAGGCCCAGTGCGCTATTGTAATACTCATGTGATGGGGATCTGAGCTATGAGTTTGGGCTTTCTGGTTGCCTGAATCATGACAATTGGATTGGAGATGATATTTGCTGTGTTACTCCCACTGCGCTGCCCTGACCTCGACTTATAGGGTATACACTGAAATTAACAAAAATAATATAGTTAAAACAATGCTCTCAATGTATTTATTTTTCAATATTGAAATATAAAATTATAAACCGTATATTTTCATTAGAGAATTTATAAGTATTATATAGGAAGATAAAGAAATAAGACAGTGATTTAAAGGGTAGCCTTATAACAATATCTATCTTTCTTTAAGAAGTAACAATCTGCAACTATCTCCACGGGATTGAATGTCACCAGCCAGTGGCATCTAGCTGATTAAAAAAAACAATGCCCTAACGAGGAAGAGGTTAGTTCCCATAGGTCGGTTTTATGTGATGTATTTGATTATGAACAAGAAGCAACATTAAGGTAGCAAAGATATCATGTCAAAAACCAACTACTGTTTCTTTGCTTCCTATCATGTAGACTGCGTGGGCGTTAAACTAGCCAATGTTTGTTCATACGTAGGAAACGCGGGCCTGTCAGTTGCTTCTTGGTGAGGTGTCATGTATAATAATATAGTATCAACGCAAGGCCATCTGGTGGTCAGATGCTGCGCAAACATAATACAACACGCGTAATCGGTCTGAGACTAGACCAGTCGCTCAGTGACATCCCTTCGAGATGAGCGAGATCACAATCTCGCAAGGGTACATGGTGGAAGAAATCGGCGTCATCGCTGTCGAGAGGACGATGAGGATCGACAAGGAGAATGCTCCGTCAGTCTTCCATTGATCGAGACGACACTAGTACATACTGTACATAGTAAGCCGAATTATCTACTTTTTCGTACATGGTTTTTCCTAACAAATCTCACAGACGAGGCAGGTACATAAGAATCCAACCAAGCCGGGGACCTCAGGTCGGGCGCCATAGCGCGTTTCAAGTGAGAACTTGTGGATCTAACCACGGACCCTTGCCGTCATGGTTGATAGGTACCTTGGTCGAGGCTGGTCACCAATCAGCAAGCTGGGATAGTATGCGCAGTTCAATGGTTGATTTATTCAGGCGGCACTGAGCAGGGAACGGACCCGAGACAGCTCCTCTCAATTTCGCCGCCTTGGCCGGACGAGAGCTATAATGATCAACCATAGGCCACTGAGATGCCAATCACGGAGATTGGCGACAACACGACGACATTGGGAGCTATTCGTGTGGATTTGTTTGTGGGGAAGCGAGTAAGGGAGAGACGAAGCGAGCAGCAAGTCAGTCTCAGTTAACACGCGAGTTGAGTTGAGAATTCGTATTTGTCCGCTCATGCACGTGTCGCCGCCGTATCTAAGACTTGCATATATTGTGCAGAGACAGTGGAGAGCGGTCTGGCATGTCATATAGCCAAGGAATCCATTGCATCTCCCGCTTAGGTTACGTTCTTATGCAGACATCATCCTGATTATGGATGGAAATGCCATGTCGGATATGGCATACCAGAAACATTATCACCATCAAGAAGTAGTGAGTGATATTGATATCAATCAAACTTATATAGGTAGGTACGTCGCACAATGTCGAATTCACATCCATTACCTACTCTAACGTCGGTCACCCCACAACCGACCACCCCCATAAACCGACCACCTTTTTGCACCTGGAAGGAATGTAATACTGTAGATAATTTCTTCCACAACACAATGT
>JABFFF010000542.1:0-11206 GCA_013623665.1 Fusarium sublunatum | reverse complement strand
TTTTGAAAGGGACATCTGTATTGTGTTATGGAAAGAATTCCTTATATTATTGAGATTTTTAGTGCTATGAAAGAGTGGCTGGTTTCTGGGGCCGGCTGGTTTCTGGGGCCGGCTGGTTTCTGGGTGGCTGATGTTATTGGCTAATCTCGATCCCTGTATAATCTTTAGCCTGCGCCCGCTTCTAAACAGCAACTTAACCTCAAATACCACTGGCCGATCAGTTAGTATAACCTAAAAAAGATAAATACGAGACATAAAAGTGCTCAGACAAGGATATATGAGCGAGAAACGACGGCATAACTGTTACGATTGGTCACCGTAACAGCGCTATAAGGCTCTATAGGCAGCTGTAAGCACCAGTATAATCGCTCACATAGTGATTATAGCCCAATCTTTTGCCCTGTGGCCTAACGGTTAGGTGCAACTGTTACACTAATAGTAAAAAAACAGTAATTCTTACTAAGGATAAATGTAACGGTTGCACAAGCCGTTAAGCCACAGGGCAAAAGATCGGGCCATAATCGCTATGTAAGCAATTATGGGTGTGCTACAGCTGCCTATAGAGCCTTACAGCGCTGTTACGGTAACCAATCGTAACAATAAAAGGATTATAATATTTACTAAAGTAAGAATAATAATTACTTTATATTTATAAAAAGTTAAAGATTTAGCTAAGTATAGCTTAGATTTCTTAGATAATACTAATTTTATAAGGTAATACCTGTTTTATAAGGTAACACCCGTTTTACAAGGCCACGCCCGTTTTACGAGGTAACGCCCGTTTTACGAGGTAACGCCCGTTTTACGAGGTAACGCCCGTTTTACAAGGCAACGCCTGTTTTATAAGGCAACTTGGCTCAGGGCTCGGGAAGGGAATAAAGCGCCCTTACTGACATAGCAGGTATAAATAAAGCTTAAAACCCATGGTATTCTAATTTAGCTATTATCGTCTTTAACTTATAAAATCACTTACTATATCGTTTTAAACTATATTATACTGTCTTACTATTTCAAAAATGAAGTTTGTTATCTTTTTAACTATATTAACAGGCCTGGCGTTTGCTGGTCCTGTCTTGAAAGAAAACAGCTTTACAGAGGCACTTGCTAGGCGCCAATGGGCCTCTCCTGCTTGTCCTTGTCCTGACCCTTGTCCTGAGTGTTGGTGTCCATGTCCTCCTCATGGCCATTAAGCGTGTCTTAATTTAGAGGATATAGAAGCTTTCAGTCGTTGTATGGAGTTCTCTACTAGAGTTTAAGCTCGGCCGACTGTTAGTAGGTTTTATTATTATTTTTCTTTTTAAGGTCAGTATTTACTCTTCAACCTAGTTTATATATATATTTCTCTAACTAAATTATAAGTTAATTACTTATAATGTTTCTTAGAGCTAGGATATAGTTAGGGTTAGGGTTTAATTTATATTACCTTTTAATATAAATTTAATCTTTTATGTTACGACCTCAGCGGTTACGTCACGTGTACCCCACCTTTTCTCACTAGCCAACGCCAGGCTCACTTGTAACGGTTGCACAAGCCGTTAAGCCACAGGGCAAAAGATCGGGCCACCCCCAGATGTCAATGGATTGCCGCCAAACTTCCTCTCAATCATGGACATCACGAAGGACCGTTCAAATACACGCGGACGCAAGACTGGAGGTAAAACCATCTATACTTGCACTGCGTGTGGAGGTAAACGATACGACCATAGGGCCAATGCTGCCAATCACGTCAGAAACAACCACCCCGTCGCATCCAGATCCACCAGGTCTGTATCGGGCACCCAGCGCTCAATCTTCGCACATTTTCGCCCTGTAGCAAGCGAGGACGCACTTCGAAATGCCTTCAACTCGCAAGCATATCAGGAAGCATTGATCAGCATACTCACGCGTCGGAGAGTGCCCTTTTCGGCTATTGAATGGGACGAGTTTAAACAACTCGCTCTCGCTTGTAACCCATACATCAAAGACTCCCTCATTACCTCACGGCGTACGATGGTCCGATGTATTGCAGCAAACTATGATTTTTACAGCAGCAAGATCAAGGACAGTCTCACCACCGCGTCAAGTCCGATTCATATCTAACAGACCTCTGGACATCACCGCATAGACATTCTCTACTTGCTATGTGTGCACAATGGGTAGATAAAGACTACAAGCTTCGTAAGGCACTACTATCTCTACCAGAATATGCAGAGAGTCATTCTGGAGAAGCTCAAGCGCAGGCTGTTATCGATACTTTAGAGAAGTACGGGATACAGTCAAAACTTGGTTGGCACACGGGTGACAACGTAACTTCAAACGACACATGTCTTGAGTCTATACAACGCAAGTTAATGAGTAGACATAAGGTTAGTTAACTACGCAGTTTAGGCTATAGGCTGACATTGAGTGGATTAAATTCAACGCAAAAGGACATCGTATACGCTGTATCGCGCATATCATTAATCTATCCCTTCAAGCCTTCCTTCTCGCATCTTCTAAAGAGGCTCTAGTCGCAGCACTCGAGTCAGCATCCGGTATCACTGGAGAGGAGCTTCTCTCCCAGTTTTCCGAGGTCCTAACCTCTCATCGAAAGAAGGCTGCCGCCGAACGAAATACAGCAAAGAGAAAGAACGGAGAGCCGGCCAGAAAGCACAAGCGCCAGGGCAGCACGGCTAGCAATACGTCTTTGATATCGGCTGACGACTTTAGCGGCGTTGAGAATGTCCCTGCATTACGCAAGCTTCATGGCTTAGCTGTGTGGCTAAGTTCATCAAGCCTCCACCAGAGTGCGTGGGATAAGGCAGTGGGACTGCGTTTAGGGATGGATAATCGTACCCGCTGGTCTTCCTGGTATCAGGTCATTAATCGTGTGATTAGGAAGAAGGACAAAATCCAGTCCTTCATGTCTGATCACGAAGAGGCCATCAGAGACAATCGGCTATTAGTTAGAGATTAGGAGTTATTAGGCAAAGTATATATATTTCTTTAGCCATTTACTTCAGTAATATTATATATAGAGGGAGACAGCTTATCTATCTTATAATTATTAATACTGATAGATATATTATTACTCTATTATAAAGAATAATAGGTACTATTTAATCTATCTATATTAAGTCGATTATTAATATTATATTAGAAGATATATCAGTCGGATAAATACTCCAACAAACGGATAGTTTAAGCTATCGATATAGGATAGTTTATCCTCTTTAAATACTACCGCCTAACTGATAAAGTTCCTATATATGCCGCCGCTTTCCTCCTTGATCCCTATAAACGTATTGTGTATATTAAGCAGAACTGGCCAAAGGAATGGCATAAAGATACTATTGGCTCGGCCATAGCATTCTGGCAAAAGGAATTTAATTATGAGTAATCCAGCGACTATCCCTCCACCCCGACGTCGATATCACCACCGCTGGTAAAGAAGCTAAATTAACTCGCGATACTATTAAAGAAGCTAGAGGTTAGGACTATTAACGCGAGTGTTAGGGATGATTTCACTAGCTTCATTAACGTTAATATAACAGATATCCCTCCGGATTATATGCCTCTAGAGTGGTGGTGTTAACCACAGCAGAGAAAGCAGTATCCGAAACTTAGCCGCATAGCTATTTGCATTCTTTCTATCCCAGCAGAGTCATCGGAGCCGGAGGGTGACTCTCAGGACGTTGACGATGATAGTGGGCATTATTTCGACTGGTATTAGAGCAGGCGCGGTGGATATTTCTTACCGTCATAAATCGTTCATTCGTTCGTTTAACCGTTTGCATTATTTTTGAACCGTTCAAACGTTTGAGGAAATATTCGACCGTTTAAACGGTTTGCCCATGTATGGTTATATGTAAGGTTGAGGGACCTTTGTCGTGCATACCTGTCTGTCCGGTATACTTATCATGTACGTTAAACGGTCTTCCATTTACTCTTTCCTTATATTATTAACCCTATCATAGGCTAGCCATATTAGTATTACTCACAGGGAAACACGTGTAAACACTAGCATAGATAGTTAATACTAACTCTATCCTAACCCTAACACAGGGGCTCCTGTTAGATCAAGGATGTTATGTAGCATGCACTATACTGCGGAAATTTGGTTGACCTAGCCCTGGAGTTCGGCCCGAGCCTATCCTACAAGTGCCAAGCCACTCAACTGAGTACCATTCATATATTACATATATATATCCCGTCTCGTAACCTCTGGCATCATCCCCAGTTCGCGATCGATCAGCCTTTCTGAACTGTACAACTCCAACCATCATACCGCCCCCAATGCTTCCACTTCCAGAACCAGCAGATCCCGGGTCGTTTGTGACCGTGGATGCATTCCCTACCGGAAAAATGGTGGCACCCAATAAAATAATGGTTAAAGGCCTGAGTGGGCGAACAGTAGGCACAAGCTGGAGGTTCTTTATCGTGCACGAACCGTCTCAAACTAAGTTCTGGTTTGATCTGGGTATTGGCCCGGTAACAAGCATTAAGAAGACAATTAGTAGACGATTTGTTAACCTAGCTTAGGATTTGACCGCATATCCTCCCCAGATCCGCAAGGCTCAACAACAGTTTTATAGTACAGAACCAGCCCCGAACAACCCATGCGATGATATGGCTGAGATGAGACAAGATCCAGATGATGTCAAGCTAGTTATTGCAAGGTAAGATAGAGATAACTTCTCTCGATAATGTCTCTAACGTCAATTCTAGCCATGCTCATTGGGACCATATATTTCCGCCAAAAAAGTATTTTCCTCGGGCCAAGGTTATCTGTGGGCCTGGTACACTCCAGGCCGCAAGTAATTGCTGGCCAGATCATAAGGACTCGACCTTTGATGCCGAGATTTGGGACCCAAAAAAGGCCTCGCTGCCCGTTGAAGAGCTACCTTCTTCATCTTCAAACCCTGGTCTGTGGCATCAGCTTGGACCTTTTAAGGAGGCTTATGACTTTTTCAATGACCAAAGCTTTTGGCTGATCCACTGCCCTGGCCATTTTCCAGGCCATATTGCGGCATTATGTCGAGTTAAAGCATTTGACGGCTCTATACGATGGATCTTGCTCGGAGGCGACTGTATGCACTGCCATCATTTCATCACTTATCCTGACGCGCCGTTCGGGACTATGGGCGGACTAACTAGCAGCCGAACTATGCATGAAGACCCAGTCAAGGCTAGAAGTTTCATAAAGGAAGTTCGGAAGCTCAAGGATGAAGACTCGCGCGTATATGTTTGGCTGTCACATGTTGAAAGCTTGGAAGGCGAGTGGGAGATTCCACACAGGAGACAAGTTAATTAGTAGATACACATGTATATATTAGTGACCTTTGACGTGCTGGATTATAGCTGTGGGATATCTGTTTTCACATTTCCATTGTTTGGAATCACGCATGGCCCATGTCATCGGACTGATGTGCCTATTTTTCAGAAAGCCTTTAAAGTTGATTGCTATTCAATTATCACAGCTCAAGACCGTACCTGCTTACCCTATACCCAGAAGTGGACCAGATCACATGGCGATAACTGGGTAGGACCAGGCCGCAGTGGAACCAGCCTGCGAAAGACCTGCCATCGAGTAATCAGCATCTCATACAAATAATGACAAAAGCCATGAACCAGGCCATGAGAGCTATCCTCCCTGTATGGAAGATGACACCTATCACCATCCTCCACAGAGAAAGCGGGATACCACCAGTTGACCAACTGCTCGACGCGAGGCGACTTAGGTTCTCCGCGCGACTCAAATCGCTAGATGAGGCTTATCCTCTGGCGAACCGAACGCACCCGCCCTAACAACCTACTTACCACGACCTCATCAAATGAAGATACCAAATACAGACAGAGAGCAGATTCAGGATACGTCTTTAACGTACACATAAACTCCTGGCATCCTATACGCGGCCAAAGCTCATTCAGCGATACTTCCATCAAGAACAGATGCCTCCGCTGCAGACAGCATCGAAAGAGAAATCGGCCGACGCCTTCTTCCGCTGGGTTAAGTCTCTCGACCTGCTCACCTTAGTGGTATACTCAGACGGCTCTCTGTCTTCAGAAGGGGCGGCCAGCTACGGCTTTACCATTCATCAGAACAATGTCCCAATCTTTAACGGATCAGGTCGCCTTAGACCTACTGAGATCTTCGATGCTGAAGCTACCGGGGCCTTAGAGTGCCTAAAGGCTGCCCTAAACCTGCGAGACTCAGCAACACAAAAGATTCACATATGCCTAGATAACCTCGCGGCCGCCGCGTGCTTCCGGGGCACACCATCAGACTCCTCTCAAGACGTTTTTCTCGAGTTCCAGGCTTTAGCGGCATCGCATGGAGCCACACAGGTTCGTTGGGTACCTCCGCTCCTGAGCAGTACAAGAGACTGAATCTCAAGGCGACCACAGGCTGCCCACCGGAACTCTCGCTCCCGCGAGCAGCCTTACACCATCTGCTGGCAGCGAGATCCCTTCACGGGGACTTCGCCGCATATTACGAAAGATTCAACCACGACAATGCACGCCTGGTCTGCTCATGTGGCCGACGCAAAGCACCGGATCACATCTTCTACTGCAGGAAGGTACCGCCGCGTCATCGGATAAGGCTGGCCCCCTCACCGAATGCAGCAGTCAATCTAGCATTAGGAAAAGACTTCACCAAATTTATCGACCTATCCAAGGACAGCGCGTTCTTTAGAAAGATTTGCCCTCGCTATTAGGCGACGACGACCTGAGAAGCACTCGCGACTCTCCTTCCCTCTTTATCTTCCACATATTTCTTTTATTACCTTTTCTTCCTCTCTTATATGCTCACGGCCAGATGAAGGGCGCCACCACGCCCTTGACCTGGCCGGGACCACCTTGAGGTGGTCTCGAGCTGCCGCACACAGACTGATCTCAGCTCTTCTGACATCAGGCTCCAAAAGCGGCTGCGATATGCCAGCTGCGCCTGGCTGACGGGTAACAGGCTCGATGGGATGCGCCATTTGTGCCAATGATATGCTGGATAGAGTGCGGTCTACTGACGGTGTTTGCAGAAATTGGATTCTGAGGGGAAGACTAATTTCGCGGGGCGCCAATAGGTGCGCACCTGGATGCGCACGTAAGTGTCACGTGTTGCACACCCGGTGCGTCTGTAAGGGAGTTATGTAAGCCCAACACCCTTGTATGCCAGCCAGCTTATTGTATTGTATTGTATTGTATTGTATTGTTTCTAATCTGTAGATGACGAACCACTATACAGATTCTTTTTCACGGTTCCATAATTGGAATATAAGCAACGTATGCGTTAATAATGATCTAAGCAGTAACTATGATACACTCTTCAGCCTGGTTATCGTTCGAGTACAGAGCTTGTTGGTAGATCATATCCTGCTCAACGCTCTTCCAAATCTCCTTCATGCCTCTTCGCCTATTCGCCAGAGGGTTGTCGCCCATTTCCTGGGCGGCTTGCCTCTCCACACGTTCATCTTCTGCCCTGGTCCAATCCAAGTACGCCATCATCTCCTCCTTAGTCCACTCCCGTCTAGGTATCGTTGATGTGCATCGCTTACCCATCTGCTTATAATCCAAGCACCAGCTGTAACTTGACTTATTGTAGCGTTGAGGGAGGCCCATTGCCTTTCTATATTCCTGGTTGGTCTTTAAGCTGCCTCGAGGCTGCTTCTTATACCAAGCCGTCCGTGCTGCAACATATCGATCATATATGGCACAAGGGTCGTCATAGCGTATGTCTGGTCCAGGCGATGGCACCGATGGCGTCATATCTGGTGGTGGAGGTATATCCGGTGATGAGGATGGCAGTGGTATTATATCTGGCGGAGACGGCATCATCTCTTGATCAGATAGTGCCGCTGGTGGCGCTTCCTGCTACTGTGGCAAGATTGAGGATAAGGATGGATCGGGGACTGGCTGTGGAGCTGCAATTGGTGTAGTCGATGGCGGCAGCGTATTTGGGGGCGCTGTAGAAGTTGAGGGAGATATAAGATGCGCATATCGCAATGGGCATGCCTTTGAGCTCATCCTGTGGCCCTGCGTATGACATCTTGAACACGTGGGGTTGGCTCTCGTCTTTGATGCTTGTTCGACGATCTCAAATGCACATGGCTCGCGCTGAGTGCTAGTCTTTGGCAATGTTGACGTAGCTGGCACCTGATCGAACTGACGGCGGGGCTCTATGAGCAATTGAGGGTTTCCTTCCCGTTGAAGATGCCAATGCGTATGGAAGTGGTGTAGCTGAAGCGGCTGCTCTTGTCGTAAAAGAGGCTCAATTGTGTGAGCGCAAGGGAGCCCAAGCGTTGCTGAGAAGACTCCTGTGCAGGCAGGGAGTCTGTCCTGTTGGAGCCGCTTTCTCTGAGCCTCAACCTTCCGCAATGCCTCGTGAGATACCCAGCCTCGTATGATGCTGTACAGACTCCCTGAGAGTTCTATGGGCGTTCGGATTTGCTGCTTCGCTTGGTTTGCCCGGAGCTCAGCTACTTGGTTAAGTATCGCCAGCTTGATAGCCCTCCAGGCCTCAAAGAGATCTAGCTGGGAAGTATCAAGGTAAACCTTGATGAGCTGATGAATACCCTCGCCTCGAGATGTAACCACATTCTCAAAGTGAAGATACCGATCAACCCAAGCTTTGACGAACTTCGTTTTGTAGAGGTCAAGCCACGTTTCGATGATGTAGGCGACCTCCCGGACGTGAGCTGAAGCATAGCGCTCTTTGAGCTGCTGAAGCCTGTCTTCAAATGTCTCCTTATTTGCCGATGCCACGAGCTCATGCCATTTTCCGTAGAAGTCCTTCCACTCTTGATGGCCTTGAGGTCTTTGAGTCGCATCGTTATGGCGCATAAAGCTTGGCTGGCAGTAACGCAGGACTGCCTTGTTGGCATGCCAAAGGCATAGAAGCGACACTGCAGCCGGGAAACAATGAGATACCGCGTTCATGCAGGCGAGACAGCGGCCTGTAAGGATCACAGACGGCAGCCTTGCGCTACAGGCTTCGTACACTGAACGTAGCCGATCTAACGCCCAGATGTAGTCCTTCTCCTCCTCGCCGCTGAGGAAGGCGAAGGCAACGCAGAATGAGCGTCGACAGGCATCGACACCGACGATATCGAGAAGAGGCATCCTATACTTGTTTGTCTTATATGTGCAGTCCAATATAAGTATATCCGGGTATGACTTAAGGTATGCTAGCGACTCTGGGTGGGCAAACAACACAGCTGTAACCCGACCATCGTCGTCGAAGCGTATGCGACTCCAGAAGCCCTCTGCCTCAAGCTCATTAGCAAGGGCTTGAATTGTGCTTTGGCCCTTCTTCTGGTCTCGTTTGCCTTGTGCAATGCAGTTGTAAATGTCTTGCTGGGTGGCATGAGACTCTGTGTTCTGACGTAGGTAGGACCTGATCTCTTTCGGTGCTACTCCAGCATTCGCAAGATTATTGATAGTTGACCTATCTGCATGGGATAGTTGACGATGGACTGGATGTGCAGACACGCTTGTGCTTGGCTCATGGTTGTGATGGGCAAACTCGCTGCCAGGACGGTGCGTAAGGCGCCACGTTGTCTTATCTATCGCACGTACGGATGGACAGGCAAGATCATAATGAGCGCTTGATTTTCTATCTAAAGGAGCGACGAGAGTCGGTCTCTTATACTCATGTTCAGTCTGCCGATCGTCTAGGCAGCAGGATGCTGCCTGCAATTTAGAGTTCAGTGTAACCGTGAAGTTATTCACGAGAGTCGTGATCCTTACCCTTGACATCCACAGCATGCTGCGGATCGGCCATCGTGACACCCGCGGCTCATATGTCTTGGTGGGGATCATTTTCGTCCAGTTGCTATAGTAGTTAGGCGCCGTTATCACCTGTCCCTCGATTATATATACCTACGGCTCTATTACCGCCAGCGCTATATAGACTCTAAGGTCTTAGTCATTTATTATATTTAGATATACCTTATCGTTCTTTTATATATTCAGTTAGTATATTTATAGCTTAGTATTTATCTCCTTATATCTATTATAATCTATATATTTAACGGAATAATTTATACCGTCCTCTATATAATATATATATTAACTCTACTGCCTTATATTACCTATAGTAATATCCTTACTCTATATATCTACTATATCTTTATACTTTTTTATAGATAAATGCCTTATAGCCTAGCCCCTAGCAGTTATTATATTATATTATACCAATTTTAGACTTAAATATATTAGTTCTTGCCGATTTGCCTATAAGGTGAAAGTACTTATCCTTTAAGAGCCTCCTTATATTATTCTCTTTTATTATATAAACCACTATTAACCTATAGGCCTTACTGTTCCCCTTATCGTTAAGCCAGTTTATCTTAACGATCGTTATTTTATTTTTTTAGCCAAATGCCTTAGTTATATTAGGCAGAAGGTTACCGTTTAAATTAAGAACGGCCGACCGATTAGCCCTATTAATCTTAACTGGGTATAGCCGTTCTCTAAGGATCTTTACCCCCGGCATATCTGCTTTTAATGCCACTTCTTAGACTATATATAGTTCTGCCTTATCTCTATAGATTACCTTAATAATATTGGCGTTCTTAGCCCCTCTAATCACCGCTATATATCTCTATCTCTTGTCCTTCTTTCTTATCCTTACAGCGGCTTTAATAGCCTGTCAGACCTCTCCGATCTGCGCCTTATTGCTGTTATCGTCGCCCGCTCCGGAGATATCTATCGTACAGAACAGCTCCTCTCTAGGGGATAAAAGCGGCGGCGCAGGTAATAACACCGGCGATAATACCGGCTCGGGACGTCTAATACCGCCATTCTGCCCCTCTGTTAGTAATATATAAACTATATTTATAAATGACTGCTTAGGGGCCATCTGGGCGGAGCCGGTTATAGTATAATACTATACTATAATATCTAATTTTTTATAGATATATTTAATCTTTTCGGCGGCCTATACTTATAAGGGCTTAATATTATATAAGGTATACTGCTATATTTATTTAAGCTTATTAATTTATTCCTATATTAGCTTTTATTTCTATATAGCTTATACTTAAATGTCTTAAATATCTTATTATAGCTGCCTAATTACTTTCTCTTAGCCTTTAATTATTTACTTAAGCGTCTATTACTCCTTTTTCTAAACGTTCTATAGAGTATTAATAATTCTCTTATAAGAAGTTGTTAAACCATCAGGCTAAAAACTAGGCATGCCACTTAGTTAGTGACTCTCTGATCTTTATGGCTTATACCCGGTTCAACA